>CAAKHG010015845.1:8096-27411 GCA_901007715.1 Dactylopterus volitans | reverse complement strand
TTTTTAATTTTGCCCCCCCCCCCCCCGCGCCCCAAACATAAACACACACACACACACACACACTCTGCCCGGGTGGTGTGCGTGTGTGCAAAAGTGTCAAAGAGACATAACAGGAAATGGATGCAAATTGGATTGACATGAAGAAGCTTGAATCATCCTTGGCCTCTGTGTAGCCAACGAGCCAATCAGCTGTGTGCCCCCCCCCCCCCCCCACCACACACACACACACACACACACACACACACACTTAATGACGGCGTGCTCATTTCATCCCTGACTTCCTCTCAGTGGTCAAATTCCCTGCAGCAGCTTCTTGAACCCCGGCGATCTTTAACCATCTGTAACCTCTGTCCCCGTTTATGTAAGAGTCTGATTCACCCAAACGACAGCGAGCTTGCTAGTTTCATTTGCAGCCTCTGAATTACTTCTGGTGGAGCGTCCCGCCCGCCCGCCCGCCCGACCCCCACAAACCCACTTCTACATGCCCACTCCTCAACTCACTCCCTCTTGGTAGATTCCTGCATCTCAGCCTTGGCAGCTCAGGCTGGAGAAGGGAAAAAACAAAAAACAAATCCACCACCCACATACCAGCCCACGCCAGACCTCCGGACCTTAGACCCAGGTGCAGCTCCGCTGTAACGTCTTCACACACACATCTCCGCTGCCTTGTTATCCAGAGGAGTCCGCGTCTCCGCACGCATTCAGCAGCAACATTGAGTTATTAGAGGAGAGTCAAGGACAGCGGCTGCCTCTGGGCTGCCGAGCTCCGGGTCTGTGGCTTCATCCGAGCGGCCGTGTTGGAATCCCTGCATGCAGGAGAGGGAGGCGTCCACGCCAGGCTTTCCTGTAGCTCACCCGAGTGTTGTGTCAACAGGTCACCATGGTGGACCGAGCGGCAGCCGAGCAGGCGTGCAAGGACGCAAACCCCATCATTGATGGCAGGAAGGCCAACGTCAACCTGGCGTACTTGGGAGCCAAGCCCCGTAGCACACAGACAAGTAAGTGTGTGAGATCGCTGCAGAACACACAACCAGTCAAATATCAGGACACAGTCAGCTCATTCCTGTCACGTGCTTTACTTTCTATTTTTTTTTGTTTCTAGAGAATTCAATTGAAAATGGACTGTCAATACAAACTGGCTTCCTCAGTCCGCATGTGGCTCTTAAAGCCCCTGATAAAACTTTTTTTTTTTTTAAATCAGGAAAATTCTTGTAAAGGAGAGAATGATAGAAAGTTATTCCCACTCTTTACACTTAATTCCTGTTTTCTAAGTGTGTACCTTCTTCCTGAGTGGGTGGGATCCCCCCACGAGCAGCATACAAGCGCGAGAAGCTCACTCATACTTCTCAGCATGGATGTAATGGCAGAGGGGAAAAAAAGACGGAAGCACAAGATGATGATGATGATGATAAGAACAAAGAAAGATGGGGGTAGATTCTTACCTAAACTCAGTTCAGACCTACATTAGTGTCAACCACTGGCTGTGTGTAACCTGGACCTCCCTCTTCCTCCTATTGTACAAAAATGAAGTCAAATTATCTGGGATAAAGATGCTGCTATCTTTATACGTGACCCCATTTTGAGCCGAGGTCTACACAGTAGCGATCAGGAAATGGAGCTGTGGTATTGAAGTCCTGCCCCGCTCAATTGCAGGTGAACACTTAATCGTTAAGAAACTAATTTTTACTGTTTGACACAGTAAAAAAAAAAAAAATACAACCCAAAAACCTATTAGTCTTGTGCTTTCATATTTTAGATTAGCCCAAGTCTCATCCACTCACATGGAGGAGGAGCGGGTTTAGCGCTCGTACCCCAGCCACCAGGGGGTGATTGAGATCTTTTTGTCTCACTTTTTTTTTAATGGCAGAAGGTGTGTGCGGTGTGAGCACATTAAAAACGCAAGGCGATCCGATCGCTCGGAGCACATTCGGTGGTGGTCCTGGTCAGATGCAGCCACATTGTTTTAGCTTTGTGGATGTAAATGTGTCCAAATGCGGTTGAGGAGCTGCCCTCTCAACTCCATCCACACCCCACGCTCGGCAGAACTCCTCAGTGCTGCTTTAGTGAACATACGATTCTCTGAAAACAGGTCGCAAATACAATTTCACTTTCATAAACGCAACAGAATGTCTCATTGATCTGTTTTAATGGAGTTTAGGCAGTCATTGAGCTCAGTGCCACCGAGAAGTGAACTTCACAGACTTCTCTTTTCATGAGGTTTTTCACAAGGGGGGAAAAAAAAAGACCAGACTGGGCCTTTAAAGTGTGGTCTGTTTTTCACAGCACGATTTCATAAATTGGTTTCTCGGCTAAGATGTAAACTCGCTTGAACCGTGATCCACCTCAAACAGTCTTCTGTAAGTTTTTAGGTCGAAGTTGTGCTGCTGTCAAATGGTAATTAAGTTAAGAGATTTGTACACTCACTCGTAAAACCAGGAGAAAATGCTCTGTAAGCTCTGTATTATTAGGAAATTCAACCTGGAAGACAAGACACATGGATGTCACGAAAAGCAGCACGCAAACGTCGTAGTGACAGTGGATATTACAGCAGCCGACGTCCGCAGGGCCGCAGTCACGGGGAAGTCCTGGTCCACATTGGTTTTCATGTTATGTAACTCACGGAATCCCACAGCTACCTGGAACATGGGAATGAAATATAAAACTTAGTAAATACATGTACAAGTGTGAGGTGAGCAGGATAAAATGCTCAAAACCACCAGCGTGCTAATCCTGCTCGTTACCCTCATACACTCACCCTTTGTTTACTGTATGTTGTCTACTTGAGTTCATGTGCAGCTCTCACGCCGCAGGCCCTCTTCAATGTTAGGCACCAGCGCGAATGCTTCACACTCTCCCTCCGATGTCTGCACAGCAAACCTTGACAGCAGCACTCTCCCCTACCCTACACACACCCCCCGCCAAACACACACACACATACACACACACACACACCCTTTACAGCTCGCCGGCTGAAATACCATCTAGGGTAGGTGTGATTGACAAACAGTGGCACCAACAACAACTGACTGTGTGTCCCTTTTCCTGGGCCAGCGCAGCGGCGCAATTCCCCGAGCATGCAGCTGATGGGAGATGGCAGTGCTTGGTATTTTGTTATTGTGTGCTGTGTGTGCGTGTGTGTGTGTGTGTGTGTGCGCGCGCGCGAATAGGGGGGGAGAGAAGAAGAGCAAGAGGAGATGGGACCTTTAAGGAATGATAGCGCGCCTGTTTTCCTTTTGTTTTGGTTGTGTGCGAGAGAGAGAGAGACTGTGCATTTAGTTTCCAGAGCGGTGGCGGGTCGCTGAGGTCACGGCAAAACAGTAGAAGGAGCAGTAACAGAGGAATGTTGATGATATCAGAGGAGGGGCAGAGCAGAGGAGAAGGAGGAGGAGGAGGAGGAGTAGTTTTCTCCTTTCTTACTCATCATCATCTGACTCTTGGTGAACTCTGGAGACGGTGAGGTCACAGATGTTTGTGCGTCCGTGAGAGTGCGTCGCGCATGCGGAGGGAGTCGCTCGGTGACCTCCCCCATTCATGCTGCAAGATAGTAAGCAAATGAGCAGCGACAAGAATTCCGCCCGTGACTGAAAAAAAGTCTCCCGTTTTTCTGCAGGTCTGTCGGTCGGAGTTCAGCAAGTCCACCCTACGTGGGCTCAGCGGCAATACGGGTAAGTCGGCGACGAATCCATACCTCCGTTTCCACATCTCCATGTCAACACAACACATCTCAATCCCCCGCCCCCTCCCGTCCTTGACACGGGTGACACTGCCGGCCTGAGAGGCGGAACAAGCCGCAGCGGTTGTGACGGTGGCAGTCACTGTGTTACCGGCGTCTGAGCATCGTATCATCATTTTGTCTTCTGCCGCGTCTCTGTCCCTGTGCTGCGTTCACCACACGAGACGGTGCAAGAAAGCAAAACAAAACAAACAAGCACTGTTCAGCCAAACTTCCCTGGAACCGGTGGTAGATCACCCAAAACCAAATAAGCAGATAGTTGGTCGTTCGTTTAGCAGTTGGCAAGTGATGAATTCATCTTTTGTCAACGGTCGCAGCTTTATTGTTTTGGTGAGGTGGGAGCGGCCGGTCAGGATGAGCTCGACCTGCTGGGGAAACTCGCTGCAGCCTGCCTGACGGATGTTCGGTCTCCTCATCCACCGTCTCTGAGTTTCAGTGTGAACACAAAACACTAATGACTCAGTTCCTCAGTGAAACGGAGGATGACTCATTCCCGGGACTGTTAAGACAGACACACACGCGCGCGCGCACACACACGCACGCACGCACGCGCCTGAGAGAAACTGCAAGTAGAGCGCGCAGCTTCTCGTTGTGTAAGTTGAGAGCGGCTGACTCTGCTGATAACACTTGACACAGATGTTGAGTATATGACTGTTGCCATGGTGATCTGAGATAAAGATACTGTCAACCGGTGACACAGCTGCCTGTCGAGAGCTTTTATCCTTTTGTTGTGTGCTTGGTTGACATTTGGTTTCAAAGTGAGGTGCCCGGCCCCCCTTTTGTCCTTGCTTCAGCTCAGCCGAGTCTTCTATATTTTAGAGGCATTTTCGTCCTGCGGAGGGTTGCAGCGTTTTGGGAGAGAAACTCTGTGCACCGACCCTCTGCAGGATGACACGTTCTGATCCTGAGGCTACAGTCCATTAAAAACCTCAACTCCTCTGAGCGCTATTAATATTGCAGTCCTCAATTTCTGAATGAGTGATGAGGAAATTGAGGCTGACCCAGATGAGTCTATGAATGAGTGATGATGGCATGATTGAATGTCTTCTGCAGCGAGGGCAAACACTCTCAATCTGAGGAGGGAGCTCTCTCTAATCTCTGCCTCTCTGCCCGGTGCCGCGGCTCTGGCAACTGGCAGACTGAAACCAAGAGGCCAAAACTTCATCTGCTGACTCTAAACTCTCCAGAGAGGCAAGTACACAAACGCAAGGTGGCTCATTTAGATACATCTGCAAATTTAAGCATTAGAATTTTTGCAGCCATTGGGCTTTAGCCATAGACTGTATAATATATGTGGACATAGCCAGTGTGTCATCACCTGTACAACTTTGAAGCCTCAAATGGACGTTGCCATCTTGATTTTGTGTAACTAGGTTGGTTTGCCCGGTAAACCCATGACTGTGATGAAATTAATTTTTGCTAGCTGGTAAAACCAGAAAAAATGAACAGCCGACTCCTTTTGAGTGCAATCAATCGTTGAACAAGACCCTTTAATGAGTCCAGAAATTATTATTTCTTTGAACTGAGAACATATGATGAGCAGATAGAAGTTCAAAGATAAGGAGACAAAAAAATGTCAAACGCATTCACAGCTTCATAGGAGGCGGAACGCTGAAATGTTTCCTAGTAATTTTTTAATCATGTTCTACTTGGAGAGCCTGCCAGTTTAGCAAAGGCATTTTCAACCTGTTAAGTGTGTTGCTTTTCTCAAGATTTTCACAACATGTTTGCAGCTATGTACTTTGTGCCAGACAATTAGTCAGCAACCATTTTGATAATCAATCAAAAATTAGTTTTTATCTGTTAAGCAATTATTGTGAACTAAATATATTTTGGTTTCCAACTGTTGGCTTGATGACATTTCAGTATATGACGCTGGAATTTAGGAAACAAAATACTACAGAGAATTGTGTTTTTATTCACATTATTCTATTGTTTAAAAAAGGACTTGATAATACTTCACAGACTGATAGTAAGCTATTATGCAATATAAAAATTATTGGATTGCCGGGTTGGGAGCTGACTGGAGACCTGATGGCTCGCTCTTTAACTGGAAAAAGTTTCATATTCAATTTTTAGTTCATCACTTTATGCATCGGAGCATCTGCCTCATTGCGTGGTGTTGAATTTAGGGAAAGGGATTGTTTGAAGAAGAAGCGAAACCATCGTGTGTATCAACGTTTACCTCAGGACATCTGAATACAACACAGCTGCAAAGGTTGTTGTGCGTCAGGCGATTGATTCATTTCCTCCACAGGAAACGGTCTTTGGTGAATTACTATCACTGTCGCTATGGTTTTTCTCGCTCCGCCTGCATGTTAACAGCAAACAAATAAAGCTCTATGTGGTTCAAGTCATTTTTCTATAAAAAAAAAAAGGAATCCCGACGCAAGAAAGGTGGAATGACCATTGTGGCTTTCTTTTACGATCACCTGGATTGTGACACATGGCTCAGCCAGCAGAATAAGCCCGCGTTCCCCTGTACATGTTGCCCAACTATAATTTCCGGATGTCAGCTAAAATAACAGGAGTCTTTCTACCCTTTCCTCCCATAATTTGAAATATTATGCGCCACATAGTTTATTTTCTTATCCTATGTCCCTGTTCAGTGGCCAGATTTCAGAACACTGCAGCTCAGACGCTGTATCAACCCTGTCAATTCAAACGCCCGTATTGTAGAATCAAGATGAGAATGTGAAATGTTGCTCACCTCAGTTGCTCACCTCAGTTATATAGATGACTCAAAACATAAGTCAACATTAAACTGAATGCAGCATGTGAATATTTGGTTGATGTAATCTACCATTGCAAATTACACTGGTATATTTGCGGTCTCAGTATTTACTGTGCTTGAACAACAGCATTGCATTTTTATTGCTATTTTCGTTCGTCTCAGAAAATATTCAAACACCTCAATAATGTACAGATCATGACCGACCATCAAGTGTTTCATATTCTTTATAATTTGAATCATGTCAGTTGATTTATGTGAAAGTTGACGAGATCCCTCTTTTCCCAGCAAACGTTATAAGCGATAACGGATTTTACCGATTCAACGTTTTCGCTTTCTGCCTCTTCTGTCGATACGTTTAAGGTACGACTTTTATTTTACGACAAATCACAGGTCATCCTCTCTAATAGTCGTGTGATCAGCCCTTTTCAGACAGCTATGGTTTTCCAGGCGCTGCACTAGTTTTCATGAATGCGGGAAATCTCATGCAGCTACAGGCTGAATTGACAAAATTGTCTCCTTCAAAAGAAATTGCATCTCTTGGGTTCAATTTCTCTATATTGAAATTTCTTTATAAATGTAACATTTGAATACGAGACAAGTTATAGTTACAAGATGTAGCCTGTCGAATCTTTTTTTTTTATTTTCTATTTTTAGGACATACAAAGGGCAAATCTGTCCAGCTCAGATCTGTCTGCTCCGAGGCTCGACGTGTTTTTGACATGATCAGTATGACTGCAGCCAGTCTTAAGCTTTCCCTGGCACAGTCAAGGACTTTTATTTAAAGAATGAGTCATGCAGAAAAAGCTCATGTGGTTACAAGAAATGGAGTCCTTCATCAAATACCAATAATGATCAATTATGTCATCATGTTTTTTTTAAAGACATTTTTTAGAATTTTTTTTTTTTTGGTGTCTTCTCTTCCGCTTTGTTCCCAGTTTCACAGCAGTAGCAGCACTAAGACGAGTGTGTTTTATATGGGTTAACTTTATGAGCTACCCACATCTTTATTGTGAGCGGTTCAAATTTGACCTGTGATTTAACTCAGTCCAAAATACTTAACTTTTGTTTTTTTATCATCCAATATTGTTCACTTAACCTAGTATGTATTCATATCCATGTAAACACTGTTTTAAATCTTTTTTTTTTTTGGCCCCACAGACCTTTCCACTTACAATATACTTGCTTGAAAATTAAAAAAAAAACCTTTCAATTCACTCATTACATTTCCTATATTGAAGACAATGGGTAAGTATATTATCTCAGTTTAATCAACTAATATTAGAGCAGAGCTATGTTTTTTGTTTTTGTTTTTTTTTTGTAACCAAAATTATTAACTATAGTGACATCTGTGGTGTAACAGGTCAAATTTGAGCCAAACACAATAAAAAAAGTCAACTAACAACCATTGAATCAGACGGTACCCCGACATATGTATTGCTCATATGCTGTTATCCTTTATCAAAAAAAAAAAAGAACATACCATGTTTTACACATTTGTTTGGGGGATTAAAAAGATGCAATAAACGCATGACCAAAATCGAGCACAATTTGTCTTGTTGACAGCACTTTGAGCGATATTATATATAGTATTGTTAGTAATATTTGGGATAATGTAAACTCGCCAAGATATATTACAATCTAGTGTTTGTTTTTTCTTGACAAGTTGATGTGAAAATGTTGCGGATTATACCCTTTAACTTAATATACATTGTATAGTTCTGAGTTTTATATAATCTATCTTATTTGTTGACAGTGGGTGGGGGGTGTCACATGGCGCCGCCTCCGCTGGACACGCTCTGAAGGAACACAGCAAATAACAGATATCGCATAAACAAAGCAGAGCTCCTATTGCTGCTTTGGCGTATTGGACAGAGGACAAGCTGGTGCCAAATGTGGCTTTGAGGTACAGCTGAGTCGAGGGGGGAGGGCATCTGTCGCCCATGGCTGCCTGCCTGTAACACACCCAATTTCGGCATGGCTGCTTGGCAGAAGTGAGATTCGCGTTTTCAGCAATCTGCTGTTTATGGTTTTTGAGCGAAAGAAAGGAGATGGAAGTGTGGTGAGGCTGTTTTAAGGTGAAGGGGGGAGGAAGGGGGCTGCACATCCTGTCGTAGCAGGGGAATAAGGAGGGGGAGGTGATGGCGGGTGGCGACAGACTCGCAGCACCTGTGGCTTGGCTCAGTGCAGCTTCAGTGTTGGTGATGCTGGAGCTCTTAAGTGTGAAATGCATTTAGAGTCAAGTGAAAACTGAAAACCAGGGCGCCCAATATATATGTGTGTGTGTGTGTGTGTGTGAATTCTCCACTGTGCCTTTCATGCATTCATATCCTCAGCTCATCCATTTCTTCTTTTTTTGGCTGCTGTCCTGCCCGTCTAAATTATCTTTTTGCACTCTCCTCCTCTTTTTCAGCCTGTAACTATCACTGTCGAGGGGGTTTTGGTAGACGGTGAACCCTCAGGTGTGTGTTCCTTCTACCAAGGGATCCAATTAGCAGAGACACTTCTGTCAGATTAAAAGCCATATTTAAAAATAAAAAGATATGGAAGCTTTGCATAGCGCAGTAAGCTCCTATTTTGTTGAGGCATCTGTTAACATTTTGATCCGCATTAGCATTCTTCTCCCAGTGTTTCGGCTTTTGTTGTTTTGTGATGCTCATTGCGGAACTAAACTGCACTCTCGCTTTTTTGTTCTTTGTTGAAGACAAAAACTGATGTTGGCCAAAAAAAGAAGTCTAGACGGAGGCTAATTTTTAATGAGCAGTGATTTTGGCATCTCAGGGTAGTTCAACACCTGCGGATACATCAGGTGCCCGCAGGTGCCTCCCAGCTAAAACCTTCGCACGGAGCAAATTGAAATGGAATAAGAAGCTGTTGTAACTTGATATGAAAGATGTGTTTGCTTTCTTACTAATGGAATTATCAAGCGCATTTTAATTTGGTGTATTAAGTTATACATAGTTACATTTAATTGGACACACGATCAAAAGCATTAAAGTTTGTTGCAAATGATTTGTTTGCAGTTAAAACGTGTAAAATCATCCATGGGCCAGTTTAAGAGAGTTGCTCAAAAGTCACAGAGGCCTGCTGAGCTGCCGTGTTGACTGAGGATGGCAGAAATGGCAGATAAATGTCATTCTAATCATGTACTGTAATATTCCATACAGGATAATCATACTGTCAGCCAGTTATGTAATGTTTATGCATTATAATAAGTCCAATCCACTAACATGGTGGGGAGAGATTTAATACAGTCGGCCACACTTTTGAGGGTCTGTGTCTCCGTATGGTTTAATTATGCAGTTTGGCTGTGGCTCAGAAGTTGATTCATGTGTTTTTAGGAGTTACCTGGCCAATCGCGTAACCGTGTTTAGTACAGTTTCATTTCTGACAGAGATGGTATAGAAAATGAACACTGACATGACAGACTTTCCCATAAAAAGCGTGGTCCTTTTTTCATCCCTCGGTTTACATATGTGAGCTCAGCGAGTGGAGTTGGAGTTCTCCCTGGGGTTGCTATGCTGCAGTGGGAAGTAGCTTGCAAAGTAGCATCTCAGCGCTGGTAACTAGCATGCAATGAGTGAAAATGACAAGGAAATCGCTGTGATTAAATTACCCTGACAAGTTGCACAAGCTTTTCCTCATTTTGCATGGTTTGCAGAAATTGCAGTTTAATGCGCTACCATTATCCTGACATGATGGTATTATGTTGGACATTCTCATTCTGCAATTTTCCTTATATCATGCCATCCTGTTTGAATGCTTTAATCAAATGTAAATAATTCCTTGCTTGCTGACAGGAAAGCAGAGAATCCAGCGCCGATGTTGGCCTTTCCCATCTCTCGCCCTCCCTCAAGCTGTGTGTGTGGGGAGGGCGAGGACGGAGGGTCATCTGTGTGTGTCTCCATGAGTTTTTGTCTCTTTGACTGACTCACCCTCCTCACATCCCTCATCTGAACTATTAAAAGCGTGGCTGTCTTGAGGCATGAGGGATATGATGGTTGATCCTTCACCTCTCGGCACCCCCCCGTCCCCCGCCCACCCCTTCTCACCCTTGCGCTTATACCTCGCCCAAGGAGTTCCGACCGCCTACTGAGATATGTTCTTTTTTAAAATAAGTACATCCTTTCTCTTTTATCCTGCTCCCTGGTTTTGAGAGAATCATGAGGGGGAGAGCGGAGTAAGAGGAAGCTGGCTCAGAGGGAGTAAACCGAGAGGGGGAGGGGGTGGGGGGTTGTGGTGGTGGTGGTGGTGGGGGAAGTCGGTGGAGGTTATTCTGCTCTTGTGGGTGTGTTAGTGAGTGTACACCCATGCAGCTGCTCCAATTAGCCCTGCCATACGCACGCACGCACACACGCACAGTCATGTTTCTATCATTTTAACATGTTTCACTGACTTCTATTCATTTCCAGGAGACTTAACCCCAACAACAACTGGCCAAACGCTGTCACTCACCTACAGTGACCGTCGTGCTTTTTGTCTCTAACTGAGAGGGGAGTCCCCACGATGTGACAGAACAGATTCATGCCGCCAAAACATGCGCAGTTCCGAGCGCATGCCGTGCGACCCCACGCACAAACACACACTTGTCGAGATACTGCTGGGCTGACATAAACCATTTCCTGTGTTGTTGTTTTCTAATTTTATTTCCTTTTTCTCTTTGGGTTTTTCAGCATCTGCTGGGCCGTGGGATTTACATGTGTGCTTTGTACTGCATGCGTGCGTGCGTGTGTGTGCTCGCTCGCATGTCTGTCCACACCCCCCTTGTTTGTGTACATATACTTATATAAATGCGTGTTTGACAGCCAGCAATGATGCCAGGCACGAGGAGGAGAGAAGCGAGCCGCAGCGCTCTCTCCAACGATGCGGCTGTCATATTGGATCAGTCAGGCCGGCGCTCAGGCAGGCAGCGGCGCACAGCCGTGGGAATGACACTGCACTTCTGCTCTGGGAGAGACTGGGAGTACGAGCTGTGTGTGTGTGTGTGTGTGTGTGGTAGGGGGGTCGGGGAGGGGTGTGTGTTGGGGGGGGGGTTATTAGCTACAGCTGTTCTGACTTCATACTCACCTCTGCCAAGAGGGTTATGTTGTCATTGCCCTTTGTTAGTGTGTTTGTCTGTCAGCAGGATTAAGCAAAAACTTGGATGATGTTCATGAACGTTGGCGGAGAGATGGAGCAGGAGCAGGAAAGTAGCGCTCTTCAGATTTTGGGGCACATCCCAATAAAGATGAAGCTATGGGTTTTTGTTTTTTTTTATGTAACATTGAGAGGTTTTTTACCTTTTATCGTTGATGGCGTTTACGTCGTTGATGGCGTTTGCGTTATTAATGTGTGGGCTTTAGTGCGGACTGAGTTTCCATCGTTGTTTATTCACTATACTGATGGGGCTAGAAATCATATGTGTTCTTGTTTTCTCAAATGTGCGTTGAGGAATTCAAATGATTTCAACTTGTGAAGGATATCGAATTCATGTATGATAAATGTATAGCTGAGATGATGATGACTCATTCATGCACAAGAATGTAGTAACATATTTCTAATACTTATGGAACTGTGTCTAGACAAGCATATACAATGGCTTTAGTTTAATGGATTAGCATGGAAGAGTGGACCGTGGGCCGCGATGGTCTGCCCTCTCCCAGTGCCCTTTTAGATGTTGTATGATATTAGTATCCAGATTTAATGGTTGTCGCAGTGTGGAGTTGTTGACAAGGCCGTCTCTGCAATGGGCCCCATTTAAAAAAAAAAAAAACAAGTATCAGAGTTTATACAAAGGATCATATTGTCTTCTTCCTTGTCAAACAATGATCCCTGCATTACCCACAATGCAACCGTTTGGATGGAAATTTAAGTATGCTATGCTTGTGGTGGCTAATTTGGCTGACTTTGATTTGTAATATCAGTTCCACTTTAAAGGCTCAACTTCGTCTCACTTCTGGTTGACACGGTTACTCTGAGCAGGCTTAAGAGCTACTTTGTTACAACTGGAAAAGTGACAGTTGTAACACTAAAAAAAAAAACCAAAACACCTAATTTTCGAGTTTTCTGTTCATATACACACTATGATGCATAGAGGAATTTCAAGTTTGTTTGTTTTTTGACAATTTACAATCAAATTATCTTTTTGAAAAACATTCTCTCAAAGGACATTTTTTTCATCATTTTAAAGTTGACTGTTGTCTGTCAGCACATGATATAATTACCCACCATTATCACATGATTAACTGTAAACAGTATGACATGTTGTGTGTTACTGATATTAACCAGTAGTGCAGAAGTACGTCTCAGTGGGTATCAACACACCAGTGAGTCAGTCAGATATTGTCATCATTGTTTCAGAAACAGGAAACAGATGGTTTGATTGGACGGTTCTTTCAATAGAACGGGCAGCAAACGTTGTGTGTCATTTTAACAACCCCTCCAACCCAGTCATTTGCTCCGGACCCTGTAATGCAGTACAATCCTGTTTGCTTTTGTGCCTGTAAGTCAGCGTTAAAAATGATATGGGTCAACGCTATGGCGAGGTCTGGTAAGATGTAGGCTCAGAAACACTCGCTTGGGATCAGGGGGACAGATAATGTTTTTGTTGAAATAAGTAACGTTAAATTTAGGGGACAATTGTGGCTTTTGACACATTGTCTGGACTCGCAATTGGCAATAAGGACCCCAAGGCGGGCGTTTGTGTGACACAGACCTTCTCCTGATACAGTATATTGATGTCATCTGATTCCTTCCTTACCTGTTGTCATAATTACTACAGACGCCTATGGAGATTTAGGTGATGTCTGCCATTTGTGACCGGTTGTAGCGATCGCCCCACGAGTCCATGCCGAAGTTCAGTGGGAAGCTGCACTGCGCTGGTTATTTTCTCACTGCTCAGGAAACGAGTGAAGCGTTTTTTCTGCCAGAGCAAGACATGCAACATTAACATATGTCTCAGTGGAAGGCATCAACGCTGCTCTGTAAAGGCTATAGAGGAGGTCAGGAAATCAGGAAATAAATGTATTTTCTTTTGTGCAGGGTTCGATGACATGAATAACACATTCATGTCTGTATGCTGAATATTAAACTACAATTGGCACCGCTAAAGTTCACCAAGTAATGTGCTGCATCTCATTTGTTTAACCTTTACTCAAATCAGGACCTTGTTTTTGTAAGCTTGTGGAATGAACCCAAAAAACATGTGTTAATTAGTGGGCTTGTGGTTCTTGGGAGTTTTTTAAGACAGACTAAGGTTGCTAATGTTCTACTTTGCTGGGCAGTGTTTTAGTTAAGGGGTTCAGTTTATGTACATTGCCAATGAGAAGCACAGAGGTTCTTAGTGCCTGTTAAGAAATGTTCGCACGTCGCATATAAGTTGGAGCTGATATGGTTTTGAAGGTTGGAGGTGGTTTGGGAGATCTTTTATTGCTTCATTTTTTAATTATTAAATTTTTTTTTTTAAATTGATTTATTTACCAGCTGTCACAGAGAGAATTATTGTCTTCATTTGTAAAACATACTGAAAAGAATTTCTGTATGGTTTGTCTGGCTATAATGAAAACAACAGAGCAATCTCTGGTAAATATTCGACTTTCAAATTTGTAAAAGAAGCGCATTAGGGATTTTATCGGTTTCTAAGTTTGGCACGGCGAGATTAAATAGGCTCAGAGAAGAAGGGTGTAAGCTCAAAAACCTATCTGCTAATGTACGGTAGATTTGGGATATGTATACTGGTGTGCATGCATACTTGTGTGTTTGTCGTGTATACAGAAGAGTGTCCGTGAACAGGCCCAGTCCCAGTGTTTGTTATGTGTGCACAACGGATCCCTGCTCACTCTCTATTTGGGGTAAGCGGCAGCGGCAGCAGCAGCAGCAGCTGCAGCAGTAGCGGCAGCAGGCCGTCTCTGGCTGCACTGATCACCCATTTCGGGGTCAGTGGCAAAGGTTATGGTCAGGTTAACGGCTGTGGCTGTAGGCGCTGATCACTAAGAGTGTATGTGTTAAATGCTGCCATGTTCTGTTGTTGTTGTTGTTTGGTTTTGTTTTGTTTGTTTGTTTTTTAAACTTTGGTGCACCAGCATAACCTAGTTCCTGTGATATGAACGCTGTTGCCACTGCCAGATGTAACTGAGGCCGTTCAGGTTAAGTGAGCAGCCGCAAGCAAGGGCATGACTGAACATAGGAGGACAGCAGAGTATTTTATTCCTCTCATTATCGCTGTGCCTTGGAGTACCAATAATGCGATACATCGCATTTGTTGCCTGGTGTGTATGTATGTGTGTCAGAAGAAAACACTCAGTGAAAACATCAGTTTTTCATTTCATTGTGATTTATAGACATTTTTTGTTGTATAGGTTTTTTTGTTTTGTTTTTGTTGTTTTTAACAAACCTTTTTGAATGTTTCTCGCGCGAGTCCTAATTAACCTGAAACACAAGGGAGACTGTCTATTTAAAGCAACAGCAACGGGTCTGAAATTTGCTGTTGCAGGAGGAGGGTACTTAATGATGGATACAAAGCCACAGATCTGTTCATGTTAAAGCGTGCGTGCGTGCGTGCGTGCGTGCGTGCGTGCGTGCGTGGTTACTATTGTCAATCATGCCTCAGTTTGTTTTTTTTTTCCCACAAACCTTACAACTAGAGCCTCAAATAATTTTCTCTATTGATTTATTTTCTTGATAAATTGTATTGTCTGTAAATAATGGTAAAATGTTGAATGTCCATTAATAATATGATGATAAACATTATTATCACATACATCTGAATAGTAATCATGGAGATTGCAATTATGATATTTTGAAATTTTTAAATACTAACAAGGTTTCATGGAAATGGGGTTGAGCAAGGACATTTAGGGCATTTTTTAAAGAGGGAATCTTTTATTGAAATTTTATATTGATCATTTGTCTGATCAAATTACTGGTTAATGGTGAAGCATCTTCCCTCCAAAAAAAAACTCACCTTTGCCTAAATATTACAGGTCATTAGACAAGATGTAAAATTAATCATCAGACTTTTTTGATTTTTAATGAAGACACATCAGAATTTGTATTTGAAAGCATTTGAGATAAGACAGAATAATAGAGATAAGAGTGCACCAACAGGGCACCGTGAAACATGACCGAATCATGTGATTTGCTAAAGATTGCGGCAAACAGAAGAGATTTAATCCTTATCATAAGCAAAATAACTCATAATTTCATGATCATAACCATTGTTCCTCTGTCTGTCCAGGCTCGGCCAGCAATACATCTACCCTCAGGCGTTCCTCCAGCCCACTCTGGTGCTGCAGTCGCAGCTCAGCCCCACAGTGGCAGCCCTGGCCTCCCCTTACCTGGACTACAGCTCTGCCTACAGCCACTACACGCCCACCGGACTGGAGCAGTACCCTTATACCCCTTCACCGTCGCCCTCTGCTGGCTACCTCGGCTACAGCTTCTCCCCTGGTACGCCGGCGCCCGCTCTGACCACGTCCCCAACCCCTTCAACCGCCATCCATCCTCCTCTGGCTGCACTCACCGCCATGTCTGCCGCCCCACAGGCCTTCCTCCACTATCCCCTGCACCAGCCCGACCGCATCCAGTGAGCAACTGGAACTGATGAGTCAAAGCAGCCTGACTCTTGTGCTTCTGACCTGTGGCATCATCAGGATGAGACTTGATGAGCAGGAGGAGAGTGTAATGTAATCAAAAGGGCTTTTAGAAAGCACTCTCACTCCTGTTTTTATATTATTGTCGTAATAGTTAATAATAATAAAAAAAAAAAAATTTGTTCTACTGCTATTGTCATCAGCATTAGATCTGAATGTTTTTCATAGGAGGCAAAGTCAGGAGCTGAAATGATGCTCAACACTGAGACTGGAAGCCGTACAACTCTCGGAGAGTGGATGGAAAAAGACAATGAGAAAATATGTCTGTTTGACATGATGCTGCAGCTGCAGTTTCTCCCGCGGTATTGAGCCGAATACTGGATATTAGCCAAGCTGAGAGCCGGTCCCTCTTCCAAACATGCAGGTCTAATTACCTCCTCTTCAAGGTTATCCTCCTGTCTATGGCCTCAGATAGTTCTCTCTCTGCACCTGGCTCATTTGGTTTGTGTTTGTCAGTTTTATTGGTGTCTCATCTCAAAAGAACAAATGTTTCTTGTGCTGCCTTTTTATTCCACTTATCCGGAGCTGGCATTATTATTACACAGTGATAATCACAGTTTAACAGAATATGCAATTACGATGATGGAGGGTGAGCATGAAGGAGGTGGACAACACTGATGTATTGTTTGCTTGATAATTGCACTGTGGAAGGCTGCGTTAACACTTAAAAACCCGATATTCATCTGCGCGAGGTTCCTGTGGGAGCTTTCGACGTTTAACATTTGGAGCGAGCGGGTTGAGATTTGAGAGAGATCGGTCGGTCTTGTGATACTGAAATACATTGTGGTCAATAGATATGTAAGTGTATTTGGATGTAGAAAACAAGAAGTATGTCTTTACTGACCGCGTGCGAGTCTTTGCCGTCTTTTTCAGTGTACGCGAGGGCGAGTGTGAGAGACGAATGCGGTGATGCAGTACAGACCAGTGTCAGGACCTTCTGCAGCCCATTGTGCTGCTTCTTTTTTTTTTTTCTTCCTCCCAGCTGCCGAATACAGGCAGACGCTTTTGCAAACACACAGGAGCCCCTCGGTGGTGTGGCACCACTATAGTGAACCAAGCCATACATTATATTTGAAAGAAATATGCAAAAATAAAAAAATATTTCTGAATAAGACTACTCTATGCTATTCTCGATGTGATGGAAGTAGAGACTGTACTTGGTACTTACATCCGTACTGACACTGAAATAATTGAAATACAGCTCGACTTGTGCAAAGACTGTTTTTAAATTTTCTTTTTTTTTTTTGTTTTGTTTTTTAATCTATAATGTACATTCTGGTATATAATCGCTGATGTGGACACACATCATTTTCCAATCCATGACCAAAAAAAGTCTGTTATTTCTAATGAGTCCCATGAAAATGCCATAATTAACAATGTGTTTGTGTATCTCTCAGTATTTTCTGACTTCACAGGCTTGTTTGTGGCGCTCAGCCTCAAACTCCTCTCAGGCAGTTCTTGTCCAGAACGCATGCGATTTGTAGTAGTTTTAAAATTTTGGTTTCTTATCAAGTACTTGCTGCTTAAACCCCTCACATGGGCTAGTAGCAGACAACAATACAAGATGGTAAACAGATGTGAAGACTACTAATACTCACTTCAAAACCCAAACCACTGTATGCATTAGAATGCAAAGAGAGGACAAGCAATGTTTTGAAAAACAACCATTACTGTGTACAGGAGTGAAAATGATATTAGAGAAGAGTAAAGACATGTACAGCAAGTCACGGGCGTGCCTGAGGTGGTGGCTCTGAGTGCTGGCAGGGAAACGGGTTGAATAATAGCTGCGATATTTGTACACAGCTGAGAATTATGACAAAACTTTTTGTAAAGGATGAATAGTCATCAAACAATGTTAAGTGGAGCTGGACCCTTCGCAAATATTACTCAGAGAGGACTAAATACTGTACTTCTGGGCAATATTTTCAGCTGTGGATCGATAAACCCGTTACCCCGGTGAATGTGCTACTTCCAGCAACAGGAAGTATTTCAGGTCAATCCACAAATAAGCCGCAATTCCACATTCATTGTAATGAAGGAACATGTTCCCAAAAGCAAACTCATCCATGTGATTTTAATAGTTTTTGGACCAAAATGAGGTCCTATAGCACACAATAAGATTATCTCAGGTTTGGAGAATAACTCCTTTTTAAGTTGATCATTTCATCGTTTTGTTTTTTTATGGGGGAGAAAAATGTAGAATATCCCCAGTTCTCCATTAACTGCGCTTGTTTTGTCTGGACTCTGGGGGTAGATCCTTATCAGCAGTGATGCACCACAACAGAAGATAAAATCGTATTTCATTTTTACCATATTTCTTATCCAACAACACAACTGAAGCCAGTCAAGTGGCTGTATCCACTCAAATAATCAAATAATAACGAATATCAAATATGCCTCCCTGCGCTATGCCTCCTTAAACTAATGCAGCATATTACATTTTTCCCAAAAACAATGATCAGCTGCTGACAATGATTCATTTTGTTTTTCCAAAAATCTCACAGGTTTTCAAGTGTCACGCCTTTCAATGTGAGTTATATGAAGGACATTCGCCATCTCCTGGCTGAAAGTATATACTGCAGCAGCCTTTCTGCAACTCTAGAGCTCCAGGAGAAGTTTCAAAGCATGAAAAATGACCCAAACCTTGTATCAGGCTTTTATGTTCATTATCAATGAAATTTTATTGAAACGCCTTGTGCTCCCAGTAAGGATCAAATAATAAAAGGAGACTCAATGTAAAGCTCGCACGGCCGATCTGCAGTAAACAGACCTACTACCAAAGTCTGGGATACAACATTTCCTTTGGATTGTGCTGATTCAGAACAAAAAGCAGATGGTTTATGTAAAAATGAATATTATAGCAAATGCCACAGTGAGGGGAGAAGAAATGATCATGTCTTACAAATTGATGACAAAATGAAACACAGTGATTGGTACAAAACAGGAGAGCGGTAATGAAAATAAAATAAAAACTACTGTATCTGCAATCGTGATCTCACACGCACATACACACATATACACACACAGGCACTTGCAAACACACTCATACGTACAGGCAGGCATACACATGCGCACACTCACTCTCACACACACACTTGCGCACACACACACACACACACACACACACTTGCCCATACACAGACCCCATGCAGCTCCACACTGCAGCTGATCTTTTCAGACACAGGACGTGATGTGCAGCGAACAGACAGCTGAGACGAGGCT
>CAAKHG010015843.1:28345-65845 GCA_901007715.1 Dactylopterus volitans | reverse complement strand
TTACACATCTTTTAATCTTAAAAACCATGAATTAATTAACAAGAAAATAGTTTCCAAAGGCTCCATGACTTTGATTACTAATTAGTTAATTTGAAATATTTGACAGAGCCATTAATTAAATTTAAAGTGCTGTTATGGTTGGTTGGGCAAAATGATGATGATTTAAAGGATTTTAATTCTTTATTTTAAGATTTAATAGGTTTAGTGTGGTTTGGGGTAAATTAATGGATATATTAATGGACCATAATAACATGTGTTTTCTTCAAGGTGATTTTTATACAATAAAATTTACTTAAATAGCATGAAATTAATTCCCAAATTTTCATCTATTTGCAAAATCACTTCCTCTTTAAGAAACCAATTCATTTTTGGCTTTCATGTTATTTTGTCAATTTCAAGGGTCCTTTCTATATCTAAAATATGTCAATATATGTCAGAAGTATTCAACTTCGTGACGCGATCAAAAAAACAATGTGTTGGCATGATTCTTTTAAAGGGAAGGACATTAAGTGTCTGTAGTTTGCACAGTCGAGAACATCCAATCAGGTAGCATTTCCATAATGTCAAATGTAGCATGCATTTTTTGTTTTTTTTGTTTTTTTTTTGCAATGTCATGTCAAGTAATTATATTTCAAATTATCTTGATTTTTTTTGTTAATTGTTGTGGGGGTTTTTTCTCTTGAGCTATGTGATTCTCTTCTCTGGTGCTGTTAATTACGGTATATTTGTGTAATACATTTACCGTGTACTGTTCCAACATCTGTACCACCTGCTGCTGCTGCTGCAGCAACAAAAATGTTAATGTCTTGATGGGTCAAATGAAGACGAAATGCAGAAACACGACATTGCTGAGACGGTGACTAGCAGAGACGAAGCCGCTGAAATCAAAATCGCCCATGTTGAGTTTTACTGGATTCCTGCACAACAACATCAGCAACAACAACAACCGGATTTAATGGAATCTGCTTATCTGCTGTTCTTAGCTGCCTCACAGAGAAAAACACAATTTGAGATTAAATGAGCTCTTTTTCTAATTCCTCACGTAAAACACGTCCTTCTATGACTACAGTGATAACACAGACATAATGCACAGTGATTTTAAAGCAACGTCTGTGGAGATTTGTATTCATTCCTAATTGACTAAATAGTGAAAATCACATTGAGACAAATAACCTCAGTGGTTTCAGTTTGGATGCTCCGTCTTTGTATAATATCTAACTGGGGCTTGTGTCAGTGATGGTGGCGTTTGATGTGTCAGCTTAAGTGTTTCAAAGCTGAAACTAACCCCCATCATGTATCACGATATGATTTCCTCGATTTTGATGGATGGTAAGATGGATTAAAGAGGGACGAGTTTATGTGTATATGTGTCAACAGTTGTGAACTTTGGGATTCTCACAAAACACACACATTTTAAATCAAATAACTAATAAAAAAAAATAAAATAAAATAAATTCTGACAAATACAAGAAGCCTGCTGGTTAACATGTAGCATTGATGAGTCACTACATTATTTTGATGTCTGACAAAGAAACAAAGATATGAACGGAATATATTTATTATGATTGTGGTTGGTGGTATTAAAACACAGCATATGGCAGCAAGAGGGGTCTGATCAGAAGTTTCAAGTTTGAAAGAAAAGATGTCTTTCTTCCGATTTTATTATTATTATTATTAATAATAATAATAATAATAACAAGAAGAACAAACATTACTTTTTCACAAAATTGAGCCATCCAATGACGTTATGTCTCCACCGGTGTGTTTGTCTGTCAACAGGATCACACAGAGACAAACTGTTTGATTGTCACAACGTTGGAAATAACATTTTTGAGCAGGTTTAATTTTTTTTACATTGCCCTTGATTGTGAGTCCTGTCTAGTTTCTGCTGGCTTTTCCTAATTTTCAGTTTTGAAAAATACAAATAATTCATTACACTATCAGAGTGATACAAATCAGAAGGAATTGCTTCACTTTCCAAAATTGGGCACTCTTGGCCTCCCTCTCTCTCACCAATTGTTGTTCTAGAAGCAACGTTTAAGGGAGTGAAACTGTTTATTTATAAATTGTAGACCTTCACGATGTCGTGTGCCTCAGAGGATTTGAGACTGGATGTTCACACACCTTCAGGCAGAATGGTGTCTCACAACTGTCCCACTTAAAGACTCAGGCACTTCTCGCTGCCCCATTTTCTCTGATCCAATATACTAAGTATAAAAGGGGGCTCATGAAAAGAGATTGACGGTCTTAGGTCATTTTTATTAACAGCAAACAGAGCTGTGGTGCTTTTTAGAGTATTGTGACAGAAAATAATTAAGTTTAATGACCTGATCACTATTCTATGTTTTTCAAGACCTGCAACTGATGCAAATTAGCTTCTAATTCTGGTGCAAGGCTGAATAGTGCACTGTCACTTTAAAAAAACAATAAAACATTAAGATTTTGAGTATCTCTTCAATTACCTGACTGTGTTCTGTGTACCATTACATTACACTAACTGTCCTTTCTACATCACATTTCCTTCAAACTAGTGCAGTATCATTTCCTAACTGAAATCATTATGTTTTTTTGTGATGTTAAAAAGGTGACGTTGATGCAAAAATGTAAACAGAAGTTTCAAAATGTGAAATTCAAAGTGACATTTCTTAATTTCTCTGTCTAACATCATCTCAGATGGCATTTTTGACTGCAACATTTCAAGCTGAATGCACTTGTCCTCATAAATACATTGGAGATGTCCTTCAAACTGGAAAACTGGATATTTACTTACTGACTGAAGGTCACATTGGACAGCAAACTAGATTATAATTTCAGCACAGAAATTGAGTATTTCATCCCACCCTGGTGGATTTTAGTTTGCAAAGTTAATATGCCGTTTATCAGGAATCTGAAACCTCACAGGTGGCTCTAATTCACACTAAACACAACTAATTTAGGTTGGCATCATAATGCCAGAGCTGCAGTGATAAATTAGTTGTCAACTATTAATCACCAATTTTATTAAAAGATGAATCTACTTTATAGTTGTTTTGGGGGGTTTTTTCCTAAGAAAAACGGACAAAATTTTCTGATTCCAGCTTCAAGAATCAAATAGCAATTCATCTAACTATTAATGAGCTATTTCTTGGGCAGGTGGTGGACAGGCGTGGGTTTATAAAGTGGACTGATGTAGTACAACACCGAGTTTCAGATCATTAAGCAGAATTAACAGCTGGCTCAAAGCCAGTGCTGTTGTGCAGAAGCATAAGCCAGATGTTCTTGTGTTTTTCCTTGAGGAAGAAAAACATTGAATCCAAAATCAGCACGTCACGACACTTAATGTATTTAACTTTATTTCAAATACAAAGCAATATCCTATGCCTACAAAATGGCACAGTGAAAAAATGCAAATGAGATGCAGTCTTTCATGGTTGTTACGATGGGATTCCCCCTCAAAAGACACTTTTTTCAAACTCTAGTTGATGAAATTAAAATGATGTAACAATAAAAAGGAGAAAACTGCATTTTCTGCCCCCTGTAGCAAAAATGAAACACTTCATACTGGGATCCGGCCGTGGATTTGTTCCCTTTTAAAAGATGATCAGCTGCTGTGTGGTGACGTTCTTTCATGAAAACTGATTTTATAACTGCAGCAGCATGATGCTCTTTTGCCAGATCAACAGCTTCTGTTTTCACAGACGTCTGTTGTTCCACAATCTGCCAAACTTCTGACAAAGCTGCCACTCGTGCTGATGAAGAGCTCAGTTTCGATTGAAGATGTTTACAGCTATTCAGCCGCCATCGCTATTTCTAAGATCGATACTACGGTGAGTTTGACTGGATGGCAGGAACATTTTCATCATTTTTGAATGGAGCCAACATTAATACATGTGTGATGCAGTTGTCATGTAGTCATATGTACTCGCAAGAATGAGGTCATCCCTTTCCAATCCAAACACATAATCCACTCCCGGACAGATCAAGTTATTTTAGATTAATAAAAAAAAAATCTTGTCTTAGAAAATCAGCATTTGTTTATCCTGAAAATCTACATCGGATGAGACTGTGGTGAGTTTATGTAAATACATGATGATACGCGAGGGTTTTTTGTGTCTTATATTCTCATCAAGATGCTGTTTTTGTTTGTTTCCACTGCTCATCATCGGCCTCTTGCAGAAGAAGATTTAGAGCTTCGTGGAATCAACGAAATCACATTTGTATTCAAACACCAATTTCAACTTATCAGGGAAAAAAACAAAAACAAAGCCAGAACAATGATCATTGTATATTTTTCCATTGCTAGCAGGCTCGACACAGGCAGACAGGATTCATATCTACATTTGTTTGATCATCTCTTTCGAGTGTTGGTGCACAGCTTCCACGAAGGCCCCCACGTTCTCTGGGTCCATGTCAGGGTAGAGGCCGTGGCCCAGGTTGGCAATGTAGCCTCTTGTGCCGAAACCCTCCAACATTTTCTTCACGATGTCCGAGATGCGCTCCTGAGGGAACGCGGTGGGAAAGTCAGTCGCAGCATATCCAAACATTTCTACGTATCCCAGTGAGGTATTTCTCTTTTTTTTTTTTTTGAAGACTGGATGAAAGGCTTTTTTGGGCCTTTCTCTTGAGTGCCAACAGAAGTTTGGCAACAAGTCTGAGCACTTCAACCGCACATATGAAAATACTGCGGGATTGAAATAGGGATGGTGCATGTAGATCCTGCCCTTAAAATAGCAAAGGGAGCGGAAATCCACAAAACAATAAGGAGTTTCTTGACTGAGTGAGGTTTCCTTTTTTTTCCCCAAAAGTTTCTTACTTTAAACTCACACACACACGCACAGCCCTTCATCTAATATTAAACAGGGTGAGCCATGCTGTAATATATATAGACCAGAGAAATAAAAATATATATATATAAAAAAAGAAAACAGAACCATGGAAGGAAAAATGTTGCATGCCGTGTTTGGACATTTCACATCCGATACGTTCTGCTTTTCCTCCAGTGTGGTCAATGGTGAAGATATTTTTGAACAGCTTGGTGTGTATTTTTCATTATTACATGTTTAGATTTATACTGTTTTTTTCTTGGTTCATATTTTGTTTTTTTTACTTATTTTTCTAATATTACCGATTACTGTTCTTTTTTTTCCATTGTTCTCGCTATCCCCTTTGCTGTTTTAATAACACGATGTAATAATGCTTGGATGTTTTACATGTGATACATTCATGGCACATATGGCACTGGGGGGTTACAACATGGACTTTTCATATGAAATGCCATTTCATAGGAGACATGTCACAAAAGGCAAGTCGTGGTTACCTTCGGAGCATAGAGAGCACATGGGTCCATGTTTCCCTGCAGGCTAACCTTCCCTCCTGTGCGCTCCCTAAAAAAAACACACACACAAACACACACAGTAATCCTTTAACCAGCAAGTTAAGGATTTAATGAGCGGATGAGGAAATATGGACAGTTGTTGAGTGAAATCCTTCATTGACAAACCAGAGCGCAGTGAGAGATCCGTAATGTTTAACCAGCTCCTCAGCAGACAGTTTGATCTGTGACTGCTAGATGGATCCATGACAAGAACTCTGTTTCATTTTGAAGCTAATTTTGTCTTTCAGACTGTGACACAGGATTTAGACAAGCAGAAACTCACTTAAACAGAGGCTGCTAATGTTTGGGCCCTTTTCATGTTCACATTCCAGAGATTTTTCAGTGTCTAAAATCTCACAAACTAACACAGGAGGACGCAGCTTTCGCTGCAGTTCAAACCGCTTTCACACACTTTTTTTAAAACCAAACTTCTTTGCAGACCCAAATGTCCGTAGTCACATTTTATAATTAAAAAAACATTGTTTTGCATAACTGAACGGAGAGTCTCCATCATAGAGGCAAATAGTTCTGCGCATGTGTGTGTGAGTTACCGTGCTGATCGTGGATCAATGGTCCAGTCCAGCCCGACCACCTCATAATGGGACTGAGAAAGACTCTCCAGAGCGTAATGAGCATCCTTTGCAAACACAATCTGAAACAAAAGTTGACGTGTTTGTGAAGCAACTTAGGCACAGACCAACATGCATCATCTTTGGTAAAATGGCTCCACCTGCTGGCTATAATGCATAACAGCGATTTACATCAAACTGCGAATCCTTAATGATGCCTCCCGGGACACAAGAGTTGTTGAAGCAACATAAGGGACGACGAGAATAGAATCGAATACTGACACTAATACAGCAGGTAATTATAACATGAGAATACAGAGAATGATACAGAAGATATATGAAACAATATAGAAGCCATGGCTGAAGCTTAGAAAGTGATGTACAGGTTGAAAATCATTAGTGGCTCACTTTGTAAGAATGTGGAGAAACGAGGGAAAGAAAAAAAAAACACCGTCCCCAATACCAATGTAGCAGTAGTAATATATGTGTATTGTGGATATGGGCGCTTGTTTACGCCCACGTGTGCGCACAAATGAGTGTTTTTTTTAGTCTCTCACCATGGGAACGTCCTGTTGGGCCTCCTTGAGTTTATCTTTAATGCGGCGAGCGATGTCTCGAAGGTAAGGCAGTGAGAACTCGTTAAACTCCACCGGCCCCAAGACGCCGGCGTGGGACTCAAACACCTGCAGAGCCTGGACACCGGACGGCAGACGAATTATTCATGTTTCTCAAAAGGGAGATCTGATACACAAACACGACTCATTAAAGCTGCTGCCTTTTCTTAAAACAAACGGACCGATGCGACTGCTCATTTGCCCTCCACTTGTTGTCTGCCAGCTCAGGGAATCACGATCAACTGATAATGACGATCATATATTTTTCAAAAAGAGGTACTGATTTTATTTTAATAATACAAATGTGAAAATATCCTGTAAATATACGCTCGTTTCATTAAAAAAAGCAGCAAGACACAATAAACAAAACTCAGGTTAAAAATACCAAAGTTTTCCTTTTCGGACAATTTTTTTTTTTAATTTTGCAGTTTGCTTTAACCTTCTCAAATGCAGTATCTTAAATGTGCATTAAATGTGTTAGTTGACCTCTAAGCAGCAGCTTCTGCATGAAGTTGAACTTAGTTAAAAGACAAAGGCAAACACAAGTTTAATAATTTGTGAAATCAAAAGGTTTTGTGATATTGTATTGCCATTGGTTCTAAAAACGTCCCTTACTCCTGCAAATTACTTCTGTTTGCAACACACAATTTAAAGGTTGACATTTCATTTGCCTGATTGTTGAGGTAGTCTGACCTGAGCTCCGGCTGCCACCTGTCCCAGCAGATACTCCACGATCACGTCCGTCAACATTCTCAGCAGCATGTGGCTGGCCTCAGGGTGCCGGTACAGCCAGCGTTTGGCCTTCGAGTGGGTGTTGGAGCCTCCTCCTTCTATCATGTAGGACATGAGCGTCCACTGTGGAGGGGACAGCGCGTACAGTTTAGAAACCTGACATTTTCGGACGCTGCCTCAAAGTGTAAAAGGTGAAAAGAATTTAACAGCATTAAATGGACCAGCATGTAGGATTTAGCGCCATCTAGGGTGAAGTTGCAGATTGCAACTGATTGAATACACCTGCCCTTTCAAGCATGTCGGAGAACCAAGGTAGTCTTCGGTTGCCAGTGGCCTCCAGCTAATGCTAATATTAGCTAGCTGCTGACTTTGCTGACGTGAGAGAAGAAATGGCAAAAATCTTGTTTGTTTTTTTCCAGGTGGGTGACCTTACAGAGAGAATGTGTTATTTGTTTTGTTTGACAGTTATGAACGACTGAAGCACTGCGACATGGTGGGCTCTCAGGAATAAGACGAGCTGCCTATCTAGATACGAGGCGCTCATTTTTAGCTGACAGAAACACAACGAGCCTTAGTTTAAGATGATAATCTACTAGTGAGTACATAATTATGAGTATTGTAGTGCCTTTCTGCCAAAAGAGCTGCCTAAATCCAACACAGTGGTCATTTAAAATTAAGGTCACCCGGCTCTACATCCGGCGTCATGAATCGCACCTTCCAGAATACCAACATGCAGTTTTACATGTCAGTGAATGTGCATTTGAATGCGTCTCTCACCGGAGCTCCAGTGAATCCGATTAGCGGCACTTTCCCTTCGATCTTGTGCCTGGTCAGTGTGATGGCTTTGAAAACGTAGCTGAGCTCTTTGGCCACATCCACTTTGGCCTCCAGACGCTCCAGGTCCTCTGGCTCCTTTAGGGGCTCCGGGAATGTCGGACCTTTACCTGCCACCATCTGGACATCCATGCCCATCGCCTGGGGGAAGGTAGAGGAATCAATTTATAAAGCTATTCAATGTGAGCCAGTCCTTTAATCGTACTCACATCACTTGTTTTGAGAAAACATGAAACACATTAAGAACAAAACTGACATTGGTTTATTTTCTCACACTGTATATATTACATATAAGTTAATGTATAAGAATAATTGACTAATGCTGTAATGATGGACTCCATGTGGCTTTAACTGCTCGCATACATGACATACATGGAGCATTATGGGCCAATTATGGGTCTGATCTTTTTTTTAATTTAATTTTGTGTGTGGACCCTCTTATTCCCATGTAGACACGTTAACAGCACTAACAACCAACCTGATTCAATGGACTAGATATGTGCACAGGAACCACCAAGGGACTTTTGGTTGCCAAGCATCCTCGTGTTTATCCGTAGAATACAACTTTTTTTTGTCGTAATTTAATTTCAGCTGCAGCTATCTTGGGAGCTTTATCGCTCATAAAAATGCTTCACACAAAAGCTCTTTTAACATTTCTTTTAACAAACAAACTGTCTTTGTCTGACTACTTTTACTTAGCACATAATTATCAGAGAAAGGTGTGTGATCAACATGTTAAATAATAAGCTTGGTCCTGTAATCTTTCACCTGCGGGATGACTAGAATGTCCGAGAAGATGATGGCAGCATCGAATGGAAATCGTCTTAGAGGCTGAAAGCAGGGACAATGAGAACATTTAGGAGGAATTAATAAGAGATATAACAAGCATGAAAATGTGTGCGTAGTTCGATAGTTGCTGGTCTCAATATAACTCGATATCACACCATCATCTCAGCTCAATACATGTTGATCATATCTTAAAAGTATATTAGCATAACACTTGCATGGCATGGCACTTTCAGTGGTTATTTGCATGATGGAGCTGATATCAAATAAAAAGGATAAATGGGTAAGGGCATCTAAATGTATGATATCAATGTACAAATTCTGTTGCAGGGTGGTTTTATGGTTATTGCTTTCTCATCACCTAAGCACACTCGAAAATTATTTCTATGTCTCCACCTGTTAAATGCAGTTCGGAATATTGTCCATTTTCAGTCATTAGTTTGAACTGGAAAGCAGGAGCCAGCCTATGATCCTGTTTTGCTAACCTGCCTGAGACCTTTCAATTCGAAATCAACATCATCAAGTTTAAACAAAATGCCATACCTGCAAGGTGAGCTCGCAGCAGGCCTCCGGCGATTGACATGTCTCAAAGAAGTCCTTTCCTGCCCTGAACTCACGAAACTCTGCAGATTCATTCAAAAAAACAAAACAAACAAACATTATTTATCTCGATGGAGAGTGGCTCTGCTCAGCTAATCGGACATCTAGCTTGACCAAAAGAGGAAATGTATTTGAAGTATAAGAAAATGATTCAAGAAAAGTGAGAAGAACATGTTCTACAGGAAAGGGAGAGGATCACAGAACCTGGCAGGTATCTTCCAGCCTGCCTCATACACCAGACTGGAACATGCTCAGTTTCTTCTCCTCGTGCTGCACGTAGGAATGTATCATTCTGGAGCTTAGGAAAGTCTCTAGGCCTGCAAAGAAGAACAAATGCAAGGATTGCATTTCAGTGTTACTTCTCAATGTTGTAGGATATGTGGTCTTCGTAAACTGGTCCTGCTGAATTATTTTAACCTTACAGCAAAGCTCATTTTAGTACATTTTTACACTGGAAAGCAAATTTGTCTCATCAAACGACTCGCCGTGTTTGGAGGCAGAGAAATGCTGAATATGACCTCAAGAACATCATCCCTCCTGTTGAACATGGAGGTGGAAACATTCTGCTTTGGGGCTGTTTCTCTGCTAAGGCTACAGGAAGACGTCACCGCATTGAGGGGCTGATGAACGAGGCCATGCATCGTAAAATCTTGTAAAAGACCCTCCAAGCCTCAGCCAGAGCACTGAAGATGGGTCGTAGATAGGTCTTCCAGCATGACAATGACCCAGAACATACAGCCAAAGCAACAAAGGAGTGGCTCAAGAAAAAAAGCACATTAAGATCCTAGTTTCCGGACCTTAATCCCATAGAAAATCTGTGGAGGGGGCTGAAACTTCGAGTTGCCAAGCGACAGCCTCGAAACCTTCAGGATTTGGAGCGCATCTGTAAAGAGGAGTGGATCAAAATCCTCCCTGACGTGCGCAAACCTGGTGACCACCTACAAGAGACGTCTGACCTCTGTGCTCGCCAGTCAGGGCTTCTACATTAGGTACTAAGTCACGTTTTGCTTGGGAATCAAATACTTAATAAAATACAAATTAAGCCTTAATCTTTATTTGATGATTTTTTTTCTGGATTTTTTTTTGTTGATTTCTGTTCCAAACAAACCTAAAATATTAATTATGGACTGTTCATGTCTTTGTAAACTTACAAAATCAGCAAGGGACCAAGTAATTATTTCTCCCACTGTATGTTTAAGCCGCTAATCAACTAAATAGCCTATTGGTTAATTGTGAAAATTATCGGTAAATTAATCGACAATTAACTTTTTTCATTGCAATTCTTTTATTTCCACCTGTACTGGTTTGTCCCTAGTTACTGCATTTCTTTCTTTCATGTCCACTTACTGCCTACATTCAAATGATCTATGACTCTTTTGTCTCTTATAACTATTTTTTTTTCCATTGGACATGAATTTTCCAAGAGAAATTAACATAGTACTTCTTTTTTTTTTGTAAATTAGACCTTTTGAGGTCCTTCCTGTCTATCTCACTTCCCACTATTGTGATTGCTGATCATTTCCCTGAGCTAATGCCCTCTGACTCCTGTTTGTTTGTGCTTAAACCCAGCAGAGAACATGAATAACCAGGCATGTGTGCATGCGTATGATGTGCATGCGTGCATGTGCACGAGCGTGCCCCAGTCCCGGCGCCGACGCAGACCTTGTTCACCCACTCCCCTCTCAACGAAAATGTGATTTTTGCTCTGCTCTACTTGAACACACAGATGAGTGAAAATAAACTGATACAAATGCCAAAACAGGGAGTGCGCAGATGTGAACATAGACGGAGCACTGCTACGACTGCATAACACGAACCCAGGCAGTGACAGACCATAAGTCTCGCAATCCAGTCTGCACCGCTGTCTCTGATTCCCTTGTGAATATTACCTAAGAATTAAGTATTTTACATATCTGTCTCTAGTGGGATGGCTTGCACGTAATACCGGTAAAAGCCCTCTCCGAACAACCTAAATCCCTTTTTGAACAGGATTAGCTTTCAGGACAATGTCAGATTAGCAACGGTTATCTTATGACTATCTGCTATAGCGATGGCCAACCAGTGAGTTACTTGAAAAAAATATCATGATGACCTTAAAGGTTTTGGGAGGCGCAGGGGGGGGGGCAACTGATCCCATCATGGGGATATAGCGCTGCTGCAGGATGAAAGCAGCAGATAACAGCGGTCGAGAATCAGGTAGGTACATTGTTTTGACTCCTGCTGCAGCTGCTTCACAGGCGTGTGTGAATTTTCAGTTCAGTTTGCTTTATGGTATTTTTTTGGCACCATTTTGCACAAGTTCGTGTTCACAGAGAATAAGGCATGGGTTGAGCATGTCATAGGAAAGGGAGCCCATTTTCCAATGCCATCATTGTTGGTAGAAACCATTGTTGGTAGACATTTGCGATTACCGCAACGGTTTTGTCGGAATTTTCATCTCATGAAAAATGTCAATTGTTCAGAGCCTCTCCAACGTGATTCCATTTGTATTTTAAAATCATTGTAAATCAACTGAATTTTGATAGGATGAAACAAAATAAGCAATGACAATGTCACCTTGGGCACTGAGCAGCTATGAAGACCGCTTTCCCTATTTTCTAGACATCTCAACAGAAAGATTCATTGATAATGAAAGCAACTGTCAATATCAATATATGACATTTCAACCAATGTTAATAAGCCTGTTCCATTTATGTGTTCTCTGAATGCCACGAGGGAGTATAACCTCGCCTCTCATCTTTATTGTGCGTGTCCATTTTAAAAGCCCTGACAGCCATTCAACGCAAGCAGTTCCACTTAATGATCATAACTGACATTTCACACAGCTCTGAGGGTATGAAGGCAACAGACATTTATTTTTTGTTTGACAAAATTTTAACATCAAATATCGAGAAACTGGTCATGCTTGTGGAGCAGAACAAAACGATGCCCCAACTCATGACAAAAATATTTCAATGTCAACCTCTGTTCCATCCACCTCACTGTCCTCCACAGACATTCAAGAGCAAATCTTTGTCAAGCTTGAAGCCAATCATATGTCTGCTTCTGAATTTCCAAGATCTTCTTATCCCAAGTTTGTTGATGAGACTTTCTCTAGACCTTGAGCTTGAAGGATGTTGGACTCAGTGAGAGATTATTTTCTTATTCAAGTTGTCTGAACACCAAAGTCAAGGACGGACAGTCCCTCATATGATGAGCTTATGCTGCTCCAATCAGTCTTGATGTGGCTCTCTTTCCGCTGCCAAATCTCTGACCTGGCAGGAGAACATGGCACCGAAAGCGCTGTCCAATAAGCAGACCACTGGAAATGATGTGACTTTTGTTTACATGCTTCGGTTTGCTTGTATCCATGTAAAAAAACAAAACCTATCGAATCAGCTTTCCTTCTATCATTCAGAGCATAAAAACCAAACCTTTGCAGTTATGAAACTTATGAAGCAGTGTGAACATAAATGGATGATATCTGTGATTGTGGATGTTCATCTGAGTGCTTGAGCCTTCCGAAATGATCAGATGCTGGCTTCATACGATAATTGTTTAAAAGCTTTGTGGAATGTGCACACCCACTCCAACTGACTAGCCGAGGACTTACTTTGAGCACTCAAGGCAAGTCGTTAATGGCAGTTTCACCAGGGAGCTACATCCACATGAGCCGTGTAAAGACTTCAAAATAGCTGATTAATTGAAAGAAAAAAAACAGTAACAACATTGTGCTAAAAGTCGTGTTTACTTAGCATTACTGCCATTTTATGCCTTTTCCTGAGTGATTCTATGGAATCAGTTGGTCTCAGAGTTATTCAGTGCACGGTCACAAAATGAAGTTGCAGACACATGGAGCCTGCCTCTGGACAGGAAGACAATGGAAGTGTGTACGCATGACTCCATCATGAACACAGTGAAGGCGCCACTGTTTAGAATTACCTCACACACTGGTCACCTGCAACTGTTTGCCATTTAAACCAGAAGACAACAAAGCACATCCAATCCTCCCGCTTCACAGAATATTGTTTGAATATGTTGTGTGAAACTGGCAGTGCTCCAAAGTGACAACGTTTGAAATCGGGTGACTTGATGAGCAGTGATGGCGAATACGACGACATCCTGTGCATGACCTGCTCCCCCCAAAGCCCAGTGATTGCAACTGCAAGGCATTAGGCGGATTCAGCGAGCTGGTACAGACTTAAAAACACACCCGCCACGGGATTCAGGTCTCCACAAATCAGCCAGGCTGTTAAATCCGCAATGCTGGATGAATTCAGGAGCTGATTGGAGCGTGGCATTTTATTATTTCTTTTTCTTGTGCCAGGATCTCCTGTCTCTCATCTGCTCAGATTCACAATCAACAGTCAGCATGAATGCCATTTGGGCGCAGCAATAAGCGGCCACAAAACAGTCCTAGTTTGCCTCGGTTGTATTCGTACTTATTGAAACATGAGTGACAACTGCATTCATTTTGTGCTCATGTTTATGCAGACGCATTCAGGGCCGCAGACGTTCTGCAGCAGATTTTGCAGAAACCGAAATAACTGGCGCAACTTTTATCCTTGTTGCTCTCGGCAGCGCCGAGTGACGCCACCAGCAAGGTGACGCCAGCTATCATTTGCAATCTTTTGTTATCATGACTCCTATTGAGCAAGGCTTTTCCATTAAGATCATAAAGATTCTCCCGCAGCTTCGTGCCCAGATGGATTTCTTCTTCTTTACTTTTCCTCTGGGATCAGTAATACAGCCTCTCTACTTTTCATCCCATCTTTACGGATCAACTGCCGCCGTCCTTTCTGAACTAAGACCGACAGCGTCTCGCTGTTGGACTACTTGGACAAGAGCTCAGGACGTGTCCCCCGCGTGTGCTTTCAAATGAGCAGCAACACAGTGATAGCAATTTGCATGGTATTTGCTGCTTTGTACTGAACAGAAAATAATAGCTTACATTTGTGGAGTCGATTATAGTTTTAACAATTGCTATGTCATTATAAAGAAGCCCAGGTTGTGAGAGTAAACAAGGGAGAAAGCATTTCAGATTAAGCAATCTGGGAAGACATTAGCAAATGTCTGAGAATGTTCGGGATATGTTGACAATGGGGATATGTTGACAATGAAAACAGAATCACACAATGATTTCACCCCTCCGTAGACCATCGCCTTATGGTGCTGGAGGGGTTTGAGTGTCCTAATGATCCTGGGAGCTACTGTATGTTGAGCTATGTTGCTGGCAAATTGGTCTTGGGTGAAGGGTCAGACAAAGAATGATCCATAAAGACAAATATGGGAAGAAAAACAAAGGACCAGTGTGCCCTGTCCGGAAGGTTACTGGGGCCCCACCCTGGAGCCAGACCTGGGGAAGCGGCCTGTCGGCGAGCGCCTGGTGGCCGCGCATTCGCCCATGGGGCCCGGTCAGGTCCTGCCCGTGGCAGAAACACGGGTCTGTCCTCCTGCAGGCCCACCACCTGCAGGGGGAACCATATGGGTCTGGTGCAATGTGGGCACTGCTGACCCCGCGACCCCGACCCGGATAAGCAGAAGAAGATGAGACAACAATTTGGACAATTTACCCAACTACCTGCAACTTGTGTTTTTATCCAATTCTCAAACCAATTTGAGGCAAACCTTTGAAAAGAAAAACATGAATTAGACGTGTCCGCGAACTGGTGTGGAGCAAATAAATGCACAGGATGGTTTCGTCTGACGTCGGCGGTACAAGCCATGTGACGCATGACTTCAATGAGCATAACAGAAGCAGACGATCGCGGACACAGCACGTATTTGTTGCAGTAGAGGACGAAAGAAACCAGCATACTGGAATATTCCAAGCCTTCTCATTGGTCGACGCACACCTGCCGCTTCTACCAGCCATGTTTTGTCATATTATGGGAAGACATCAGCAACAGAAACAGATTATTGTTCTCTTTCAGTAGAAACAGCTTGCCACATTTTCACTTCATCAGAACTCATTCTCAACAGGTGTTTCCATCTCCCGTGAAGCACATTAACTTTGTTTCATAAAAGACAAAAAAAAGAGCACAACAAGCAAGCGCAAAACCTTTCATCCAGAATTTAAGGTTTTTTGGTTTTTTTTTATTTTTGCAATTTTACTGATGCGATACTTCAAAATGTGCTTTAAATATGTTTATGAAACTTTTGTCGACCAAATTTCTGCTTCTGTTCTGAAGGCAAATACACTAACAAAATACCAAGGGCTCCACACCCCTGGCAATAAGTTCTACTCATCATACCAACATTCAGTTAAAAAATATCCACCTTTATTCAGCAAACAGAGTCAGCAGTGTTTTTGTGTGCTTACCTATGCAGACATCTATTTTGCCCTTGATGGCGGCCTCATGGAGCGGCGTGTAGTTCCAGTTGTCTCGAGCGTTGGGGTCGGCCCCCTGACACAGCAACAGGGACACCACCTGGCAACAACACGCACACATCACTCTGTTTGGCAAAACATCCAAAGTGTCAAAACATCCAAAAGAGTCCAAATGCTTTAATTTCTGGTTTAAATATGTCAATAACACTTCAGATAAAGGAAGGAGAGAGGAGAGACGAGGAGAGAAAAAGTATTTGCAACTATATTGATATTTGTTTGGTACCTGCACTCCTGGCGTTTCAAAAAAAAAAACGCTAGGTGCTATGGGGTACTAAAAGCTGATGTGAAAACACTGCAGACCGTTGATTGGTCAGAGAGAGTAATCACAGCGTCAGTGTGTCACCAGCGCACGGCGCGGCAGCCACATTCCGAGAATCATGAACACTATTCTGTCGAAATCATCCATTGCTCCTTCTCCTTCATCTTGTTTTTGTCTGTGCTGCTCTGTCTATTTCAATGTCACTATGACTACCAGTTACACTGAGGCGGTACTATCTTCTAATGGAAAACACCCCCAGACAAGCGCCCGAATATGCATGCATATTATCAAGTCCACACGTGCATATTATAAAGCAACCGGCACTGACTCGCACATTGAAAAGGCAAAATCTTTTGCTGTCTGTTACTGTTCACAATGTGCTCACACACCAATTGGAAATTTACCGCCACATTACATTCTTGTTTGCAACACTGCTTTAATCCCAAATTTTACTGCTTCACTCCTATCAAACAAATCCTGCAAAAATATTAACCACTTTTTTTTTTCTTTCTTTTTTTTTGAGGACGCTTCTGTACTCGCGGCTCTACCTCAAGTTACAAGACGCAGGTGCCGGTGGAGCTTTTTTTTCTGCAGCCATGACAAAATAATGCATCATGACCGCAAATAAACATACAGTAAAACTGAATGCTACAGTTCCAAGTCTCACCTCAGAGTGGCCAAACGAGCAGGCGTTGTGAAGCGGGATCAGACCCCCGTCATCCCGCGCATGCACGTTGGCGCCAGTCTGAAGCAGGTGGTCCACCACGTCTTTACGGCCAAAACCTGCGACAATGTGCGCAAGAGGAAAGTGGGAAAAGAGAGAGGAAGAGGATGATGCATCGTCGCGATGCTTTTCTGAGATCAACGCAAAATCGGCATCTTATGACAAATCTTACCCTGAAACTTTCTATCTAGATAAATCAGAAATAAAGCTGTACCGCTGTGCTATTCAGACCCTTTTATGTCACATACTGACCGAGACTTTTTGTTGATAAAGGTTCTCTATCCAAATGTTGATGAAACTGTCTTATTCATTTCAATAAATGAAAACGCTGATCAGTTGTCCCCCCACAAACAATATGTGTCAACATTTGTCATTACCTGACTGGCATGTTTATATCAAATGTATATCATGTTTGATTAGATAATCGATAGACCGATAGCTGGACAAACGAGTGGGAAAAAAAAGCCATTAAATCAAAATGAAAAAAACAAAACAAAAAAAACCCTGTGAGCTGTTATTGTTGCTGCTGTGGTGAAACATGATGCCTCTGCGATGTTTGCGGGTCTCCAGCCGGTCTCGCCCCTCAGTTGCGGCACCAAACTTGGCCAGTCTTCACGAGACTTTACTTGGATTAAACGGGACTTTGGTCGTGGTTACCTGCAGCAAAGTGTAGGGGCGTAGATTTGCGTCCTGCCATGTCTTTGGCGTTCACGTTCACCGCGTCCACAAGTTTCTTCACCCTCAAGACATCCCCGTTCCGGCAGGCTTCAAACAGCTCCCTGAAAGCTCCGTTTGCGCCGCCGCCACTGCCGCCGCTGCCGCCGCTGCTGCTGCTGCTGCCCGGGTTGCCGCTAACAGAATCGGGCGTTGAGCCTGGGCTGGTCCCGCTGCCCTCGGTGGTGGTCGGGGAGCTAGCGCCGCTGCTGCTCGGGTTGCTGCTGCTGCTGCTGCTGCTGCTGAGGGCCAAAACCGGAGAGGTGGTGGCGGCGGCGGTGCTAGTGGGAGAGGCCGGGGTTCCCTCACCGTCAGCCGGGTTCTCCATTACGGCTCCTTGAGGAGGCGAGGCGGCATCGTCGGAGGGTGCCGGCGGGGAGCCCGGCGGGGTGATGGGGAGAGAGGAGCCGTGGGGCGGGGAGGACAGCAGGGAGTTTGACTGCGGTTGCTGAGAGGAGCGACGAGGCGTCGCCATTTTCACAACACAACAGTCCCCACTAGCAACACTAGCAACAACAACACGGCTGACGATTTCCTGCCAGAGACGGTCAAACTTCCGCTGGAGCTCGCCGCGGCTGCGCCTGCTCGGCTGGAGGGAACAATAATGTGTCAGTAAGCTGACGCCGGGGGAATAAAACATGTTTGTGTGGCATTAAGAGAATAATGGAGGGGCCCAAAGGGGGGGTCAGGGTGCGGATGCTGAAGCAGGATAGAATTGCCGGAGCGCTGCTAAAAATCGCTGAATTAATGCTAAAAAAAAAAAAAAATCGGCATTAAAGATTTGTGGTGACGTCATACAGTCGTGACATCAAAGCAATCGTGCCACTGTGATGATGTCATAGTCCGGCATCGGTAACGCCAAAGCATTTCCACTCTTTTTTTTTTTTAGAAGAATTTTTTAAACGTTTAAAGTTGAATCGGAGAATAAATGTCCCTCAAAAGCTGAACATTTCCATATTTTATTGTCTTTGCCAGTAAAAAGAAAATAAACGTCAACAACAATGTGCAAGCAGAATTAGCTGACATGCCCGTTCTTTTAATGGCATTTTTGTAAGGGGGAAAAAATCAAATTCTAAAAAGTTTTGAAAAGGTGAAAAACGTTTTCCCAACATGCCGGATAGGATATTTGAAGGGATATTTGAATACTTTCTTGTTTTGTGTGGCCTACGGTATGCAGACATGGTTGGCCAGTGAAAGAAAGAAAAAACTTATGGAAGAACAATTACCAAAACCGTTTTCTTCTTCCTCTTCTTCTCCTTCATTAGCAGTAATGAAGTAGAACACCTTCAGTTTTCATCTAATGTAATATGTGAAATCTCAGTTGTATTTTTTTCAGTCTACACTGGCAAACACGTTTTCTTTGGCTGTTTGAAACACTCGGGTTGAGGACATCTAACTGAAGGTCACAGTGAGTCTGACTGACTTTATCGACACTTTATTAGGTGTCACATTTTCCAATTTAAAACGTGCACAATGTGAATGAAGGACTAAAAAAAAACTATGACACTGACAGTCGTGTCATTGATTACGTGACAAATGATTTAGGCTCCAGTGTGATGAATTTGATGAGCTGAATGGACACAATATTTCCCTCTAGTGGACTTCACCGGTAATTACTGAGACTGGTCATCACAGACACCACCACCACTTAGGAATATATTGTCATAATACAGAATTACAGCACTATAGATATAGACGTGTAAAAAATCTAAATACGTGTGTTGTTTTTTTAAACAAGATGCAACTGTGAAGGACTTGAGCAAAGAGGGTGTTTGATTGAATGTCAGATGACCCAGCCAATCACAACATGCCTTGTCTTCTGTTTTGATTATTTTTGACTGTTGATCCTCTTCAGTGGCACCTTGTTCCTCATATTTAGACTTCCTCATTCCGGCACTTGACCAAGATTGCGGAAAACCAGTCAACTAAAACTCAAACGAACCACAGAAAGAATCCTGGTGGCCCAGATGAAAATGTAATTGAACATGGAAATGTCTTATAAGCTGAGAACATTCTGATTTCACAACACCGCCACTAATGACTGAGATATTGCGTCAGTTCTCAGAAACGTCTTTGGAACCATTTTGTGAACCGATTATTATTTGCACTTTCTGTAAATGCAGACATCCTGCCTTTATGGGATTTTTGGCGACAAACCGGCACTACTCGTGTTTTACTGCACTCATGTCTGACTTTATCATGTTTCCTCACATGAGAATTCTTACTTTGGATGTGGGCTGATGTGGATTGTTTGTATATGCTGGAGCCAAGTTTCAAAAATGTACTTTCACGTTGTTTAAAGCTCTTTGGATTTAGAGTCTGCCAAAGTATTTCAGTCCCTCATTTTATTCCTTGGTTGCACCGAATTAAAACAATTCCTGTGTGTCACTTATACTCGTAACTGTCCAAAGGACTTTAGGCGAAGAACGAAAACTACGCAAATTATCTGTTACATCAACGGCATGAATGTGACAAAAGCTGCTTTGTATTCACATAAAACACAGGTTGTCAGTGGACTATGCAGTTGACTATGGTGCAATCGGCAGTAAAGATTCCATGACAAATGTAACTTGTGCTTAATATAGAAACTATGCATCATTGTGAAATCCAGAAATAAAACCCAGATCAAAGCTTGCTGTGTCTGAGCCATGACGTATAATTCGAACAGGACTGACCCATTCGTGAGTACAATGCAATCAAGGTTTAATTTGGAAAAAAAAAAAAAATGTTGATTGGCATTGCAGCAAAGATGCACAACATGAGCTGCAAGACTGAAAATGAAAAGAAAGTGCTTTTCAGTTTGATTTATCAAAAAAAAAAATAAAAATAAAGAAAAGAAACTAAAAGAAAACTTTCAGTGTATGTTGACGTTCCTGTGGTCCAAAGACTTTGGTTTCAACAGGTTGTTTGGAAAGCCAATTCTGCTTGAAGCCAAAGAGGCCTGATACTGTAAGTCAGCGGAAGTTACCATCAGTTATTTAGTTCACTAATAATGTCCTCTTTTTTTTCCTCCTTAAATTACATTTAGGCTATTTCAGCATCAGCACCGATGGGCCACGTGTGGCGAGAGACAGATTCACAGTGACCCTCGGTGTTCTCTTTGTTCGGCTTCGCCGCAAGTGAACAAACGACGTGACAAGGCAGTTTTATTACACGTGATGGCTGCGCCAGCCGTGATTCAGGTAGCAAAAGAAGTGATAAAAACAAAGGCTGCGGTCGCAGAAGATGAATGTACAAGGTTGTATCTGGTTGGTTCACATGCCTCTCATACTTTTATGAACCGTTCTTTGTGTGCTGTACCTCAACCCAGGCCTGGAAAAAAAAAAAAAAAAAAAAACCCACACAATTCCAGGAACGAAAATAATAACTGGAGCCGCTTCAGCAGCTGTGAAATTTTAGTTATTTCAAAGTTGGTGCGGCTGCAGAAGAAAGAATATGGAAACCTTTAAAAACAAAAAATTTGATAAAAAAAAAAGGACTGCTTGAGGTTGAAGACTGGTAAACTCTAGCAGTGTGGGTGTCGTCGTCGGCTGTTCTCTGGTTGTTCAGCTCGTCCGGGAACTGATGGCTGTGCTGATTGGGGTTGATAAAGGTCGCGTGAGCGCAGACTGAAAGTCACTGACGGCTTTCCGGGTCTGTGCTTGCGGATATCATGAGAGCTGCTGAGGTTTCGCGGGGGAGTGGGGGGGTTTAGTGGGATCTGAGCATTGTCAAAGTTCTCTCCACTCTGTTATAGACCTTTTTTTTTTTTTTTTTTATTTAAACTTATTCATGACAAATACAAAAAACAGCAAGTGGGTGAATTGTGAATATTTCAAATAAGGTCATTCACATTCAAAAAGAGTAGAGAGAAGTTAAGATGCTTTTTTAGTCCCTAACCCCCTGTTTATGGTTTCTAACAAGAAATGAAATCAAATTAAATTCATAATAACCACCATTGCTGTATATGCCCCGCTTCACAGTCAAAAACAAGACAACACATTCAAAACCAAACAACAAGAACAACATAATCATTCATCACAGCCTGAGTGCCAATCAATCGTCCATCCCATATCCATTAAGTATGTTTTTTTAGATTACCTTTTGAATTGGTGAGAGAGCTACATGATTTCATTTCTTCAGTGCTGCTCTTCCATAAATTGACTCCTTTAGTTGAGAGATGATGATATTCATAGACCTTGTTGATACTGGGATTGATCCACTCTCAGACGGAACTTCGGACAAACAGACACAGACTGATAAGCAGTCAGTCACAGACATATCTGAGACGGTGATGAAGGTTTGGCCCAGATGTGGCCCGCGTCTTCAGTTCTCTTATGGCCCACATTTGGCAGTGCTGAACGGACTGACCGGGGACCCCCATAATCGGCCAACATATGCCCCATGTCAAACACATCCAGGCCACGCACACACACCGTTCCACTCTGTTATGTTGTGTCTGTGTGTGTGTGTGTGTGCACTGGTGTATGCACTCTGAATGTGTTCTGTATTGCATGCACATTGCACTATTTCTTTTGTAACTGGTTTGAAATATATATCATGGTTGATGTAAGGCACGACGTAGCTTGAGATGGGAAAAGTGGCTACTTACTTACTCACTAACATCGCTTGTCAGTGCCGTGACTCAGCCATAAGTGGGAAAATATCCCAGATTAGGCGAAACTGCTTCTGCTATCTGTGATAAATAGATGGGAGTGGGAGTAAAATTTTGAGGACCTTAACTTGAGCATTTTTATCCTCCTTCATACTTCCACTCTGGCACGGTTCTAGAGGGAATGTTGCACTTTCTGCTGTACAAGATTTAAGGGTTATCTTTATATAATATGTGCGTTGCATTTGTATTTGTGTGTGTGTCACTTTATTGCTACAGAGACACCAACAGCCGGGACCTAACCTACATACTGCTGATGTCTCACAAAGAGCTGCAGCGTGAAGGATCGCAAATTCATACAATTCTGTCGGCCATTAATCATTTGATGACCTGTTTGATTGATCTGGTTCAAACTCCACCTGCGGCAGCTGCAGCGGTCATGTGCAGCAAAAGCGTGCTGCTTTCGCGCTGATGTTTCCCTATTATGATGTCATAATGATACATTTGACCACAGTTAACTGTTAATACTGTTGCTGAAGTAGTACTTTCTTTTCTTTTTTTTCAAGCGGGACTTGAGCTTTTAACGGATTGTTTGTCCTTTGCCGCGTTGGTTCTTTTACTAAAGTAGAACATGCATATTTCTTCCATGTGAACGTGAGAGATGGTTGTCAGAAGATTCCTGCAGAACCGCATTCTTAGCAAGGACGCTTCCCGCACGGACGCCGTTCACTTTTCGAGCTTGGTTTGAAAATGATTAACTGAAAACCAAGTGACACGTGTGTGTCAGTGAAAACAAATCTCTCCAAATGAATAAATCCAACCTCCCGGAGCAGTGGATGTCTCCCTAGAGCTGAATAAAAGGCTAATTAAACCGCGCTTCAGATTAGAAAAGAATAATTAACATTTTTATAAAACAATATCATTCATTGAACGATTTAACGCCAACAAATTTCATTCCCAGCATCGTTTTTTTTTTTTTTTTTTTAGAATGTAATCTTTCTTTTAAATAAATCTATGAACAAACTTCTCGCTCTCTTTTTTTTGGAGGGGGGGGGGCTCATTCACCTTGATCAGATTCATGCAGCCACGTGCCTTTTTTGTATGTCAACAAATGAAGTGAAGGCCGCAGATCTGAACTCTTTTTCTACTTTTTCTCCTTGTCCTCGCGGGCCCGAACTCTTTTATCACAGCTTTCATCGCTTTTTTTTTTTTTTTATTAAAGCTGCACTCCCAAACAAAGGCTGAAAATCGCTACAGCATTATCGTGCAGGGCTGAATTCTTATGCGGTTCATTTTTTAAAACAGCGAGAGACCAGAAGCTCCACTGGACTGAAAACCCCAACTCAACCTGAGGACTCAAAAGTTGGATTGCAGCAATTAATAGTTCACGCTGATATTACATAGCTCACTGGGAGCCAGTTTTTCATTGGTCTCCTTTGAAACCCGATGACGTGTTCTTTCTCTTTATCAGTTTGCAAGATAAAAGATGTGTCGAAACTCCTTCTTTCTTTTTTTTTTCTTCTCTTCTCCCCTCCTGTCTGTCTCTCGTTGTTGTCGCAGGCAGTGATGCTGCCTCTCTGCGCGCCACACCTGCCCGGACCGGGAAGCTGAGGCGAGACAGGTGAGGCTGAGGCCCCGCCCACTGCCAGGTTTCAGTCAGACTTGTTTTGAGGAGCAGCTGTTTCAGGACCGCCAAAACTCGCTCGTTCATGATTAAACCATTTCACTGAGCTTAAGCCGTCTGGCAGCAGCAGCAGCAACAGCAGCAGCAGCAGCAGCAGCAGCCGCCATCATGCCGCGCCGGTCAGCGCAGGAGTGGATCCGCTTGTCTTTGCGCACTCCGGGCATCTTGATATTCGGGATGGTCATGGCCCCCTGCGGGTGGATCCTGGACCTGACCGCCACCGTGGCCCCGAACTGGAGGACCCTCCACGCGGTCCCGAACCTCGCCAGCGACGAGTTCATCCAGCAGGGCATCTGGGACATCTGCCTGGCCTCCACCACCTCCAGCGTCACCACCTGCAGCCAGCCGGACACCACCTACTTCGGCAACCGGATCATCGACGTCGCGCAGGGTCTGATGGTGGCGTCGCTCATCGTGACCCTGGTCGGCCTGGCCGTGGCCATCCCCGGAGTCCGGTGCTGGAGGGACCGGCCCAACTGGGTGGTGGCCGGACTGGGCGGCCTGCTGATCTTCTTGTCAGGGGTCATGACCATCATCCCCATCTCCTGGTACACGCACATCCTGCGGAACGTCACCACGGTGACCACGAGCACAGATATACGCGTGGGGTACAGCATCGTCCTGGGCTACATCGGAGGGATATTCGAGGTCCTGGGCGGCTTCGTCATGTTCATCGGCATCTGCCGCTGCTGCGGCGGGAAGAACCGGGGCGAGGTGCGCGTGGAGGAGGTCATGAACCGCTTCGGCCAGCCGAAGCCGGCGCCGAGACGCGTGGACGTGCCGAGCCTGAGCCGGACCCGGAGCAACGCCAGCAGCAGCGTCCCTTACTCCAAGGACTCGCTGGATGACGACGTGTCCTTCCCGCGGGCCAAGAGCCCCGCTGCCCGCTCGGCCAACACCTCGTACAGCGGCAGACCCTACGACGCCGACCTGTGAGGCGCGTCTGGGTCCCGCAGAGCCGGATGACGGACTCATATTTGAGATAGAGAAAAAAGAGATGGTAATTGCACAGTAAATTTTACATCGTTACAAAACTGTTGGAGCTAAACGAGAAGGAAAAAAAAAACCTGGAGTATTGTAGTAAAACAGGAGGTAAATAAATAAAAAAAAAAGGGTTAGGGTTAGTTTACCATAAAGTGCTTTAAAATAAACTCAATGTTGACATATGTGGAGGTATTTTCAAGACTGTTACGGAATGTTATAAAGATACAGAGATCAAACAGCTTATGAAATCACTGTAAGCCGGATGTAAAAGTGCAGCAGAATGGCGATGAAGGCCTTCAAGAGTGTTACCATGTTCCATGACCGGGGCGTCAACATTTGAGGACAAACATCTACAACAGAACAAAATGATGCGAGACCAGTTAAATTTGCATTTTTAATTTGGTGGCAGCTCACACTCGTTTTTGGTGAACTTTGATGGATCATAGCATCTGCGTGGCGGTTGTGTGGCTCCAGCAGGGACAAAATTTGCAGCTAATATTGTCATATGAGCCGATAGATGGAAATGTCGCGGAGATGAATTGCGATTTTTCTCAGCACGTGAAGGCATATGCACACGATGTGCACGTTTAGTAGGCGCGAAGACCAGAGTGCTCTGAATTGAAGTTTGCCTCGGCTGTCTTTTACATCTTTGTAAATAGTTCTCATCTGTAAGGAAGCCAGATGCACAAGCCATTATCTTTTTTTTTTTCTATTTTGATGTAAATACTATATTCCTATGCACTTTACAGTTATGACCAACAATGCAGGACACCAGGGCATCTGTTCATAAGTGATCAATATTGTCCCCATTGCTATGCGATGCGAGTGCTTTATTAAATGTGCACTATTTCCTAGACATGTCCGAGTCCGTTTTTTTTTTCTATTTTGACTGGGTGGAGAAACCCCCCCAAAAAAGAAGGAAAGAAGGAAAGTTGCAGCGTCAAACGTAGGTTTCACCGCAGAAATAAGCTGAGTTCCTGAGGAACTGTGTGGCTATTAAGAAGTCGAACAGGTCGCGGGCTGTGGCTACAGGGAGAATCAGGCCAGGAAACATTTCGAGGGGATCAGGTGTACGATGAAGACATGTTTCCACGGCTGCAGAAAAGGCGTTATGGTGCTATCAAAAGCGATGACGTCATACCGGAGAGCCAAGCGCAATATGTCAGGAAGCAGTGTGGCCACTATTCAAACATAAACATGCATCACCTTGATATTTTTCCTCCCACTTGTCACCCTGTTTGCTCAGTCTTAAGTATACAGACAATGTGGCCCGACTGGTCTCAGAGAGGCTGGTCCCTCGAAGCATCTTGTCAAACAACATTACCTCCTGTGTTTAAACTGGCTCGACGGTCTACAAACAAGGCGACGCTGTAGTGAACAATCGGCCCTCTATAGCTCCCGCAAGTCTTTTGTAGTTGAGCCGGCCTCCGGAGGAGCTCACTGCAGGTTTCCCTGCAGGATCCGGGCATGCCACAGGAAATATCCAGTATCGGATGAAGAGAAACACGGATGAGCAGGATTTATGCAGGCACAGAAACGAGGACGTGATTAGGTCGACTTGGAAATGCATGTGCCTTAGTATTTATTTAGATTTTAACACCAGTAGATTTCAGTTCAGATTTCATTTCTGTTCTAGTTTGGCGACAATATGTCTTTTCACCCAGTCCAGTATAATCAGATCGTGCTCCAGGGTGTCTTGTCTTATCTCGTCTTCCTCCGCTTATCGGTGTCGCGCGGCGGGGGCGGTGGCCTGCCCTCCTGTCCACATTGCACCAAGTTAGAGACGGACCCATGTCTCTGCCTCGTGCTGGACCTGACCGGACCCGATAGGCGACGGCACGGCCACTAGTTGCTCGCCGACAGGCCCCTTCCCCAGGCCTGGCTCCGGGCTGCGGCCCCAGTAACCCCCTCCGGGCAGGGCACACTGGTCCACTGATGTTTGTCTTCCCATCTGCGTCTTTATGAACCGTTCTTTATCTGACCCTTCGCCCAAGACCAATTTGCAATGGAAGACCCTACCAGGGTCTGCTGCCCCTGACAACATAGCTCCTGGGGTCATTAGGACCCTCAAACCCCTCCACCACTAAAAGGTGATGGTCCATGGAGGGGGCTCCAGGATGTGGTTACCATATTTTACTGTCTCTCAGTATATGTGGGAAACAATTTTGAAGTTTACTGACATGTAAAATGACGCTGATTGTAGAGTAATAGTTAATAGATTGTAAAGGAGAATAGCTAGTTGTAGTTTTAGCTACATTTGCATGTCCATTGACAAGAGAGTGCAATCATCAAATCTATCAAAATTAAAAGCTAAAAAGTCATTTGAGGTGATTGTCAAAGTTAAAAACTACACAGCAGAGGAACCAGCTCCAACCAAACTCCATATGCAAATTTTTCCAAAAACAAAATGAGAATCACATGGGAAGCTCAGTCATTCTACTTTATTGCTTTAAGATAAAGAATAAGAGAAAAGATCCGTCATTGGTCCTGGCTAATTAAAGGAGACTCTAGCTGTTTGTGGTTAGTGGCTCCGACACTTACTTCAAGGGACATTTCAATTTTACCATCCCTATTTTTTTTTTTCAGCTTTCATGTCTCCTCCTGGGTAGTCCTTTTATTAGTCACATTGAGTCTAAACAGCGTCAGTGCTAATGAACATCATGTACTTCGTGCTCAGTGAAGACACGACATTGAATGATTTTGAAGCTGGGTTGTACATCCCCTATTTGTGGTTGACGGAGCTGGCATTTAGAGAGCAGTGACTCATGAGGTCTAAGACAGGTGCGGTTAAGTCAGCACGCTGCATTTAGGGTGTGACAAAAGATGTCAGATTTTTTTAATTAATAGTCTCTTCCTCCTGGATGGTTAAGAAGCTCCCTCCTGTCAGTCTAACTAAATGGAAAATATAACAAACAAACAAACAAACAAACAATAGATAATCAGCCCTTTATTTATAAGCATAGGCGTCTCATTAATTTTTTTTTGCAGCTTAAGATTTTAAACATGCAATTTAAGTTTGAAAACAAGCTCATGCTGTTGCATCCTGTCTTGTAATACCAGTCTGTACCTCAAGAGGTAATAGTGAGTCATTGTCCTATAGAATAGAATAGAATAAAATAGAATAGAATAGAATAGCCTTTATTGTCACAAAGTACAAAGTACAATGAAAGTACAACGACATTGGAGTGCAACTCCCTTTGGTGCATTTCTAAAAGAGCATAAACAACAATACTATTCATGAAATAAAGTAATAAATGCAGATCTAAAACACAGTAGCAGCATCAGTCAGTGCGGGTGCAAAACAAATACGTAAACATGTGCTGTAACATGTAATTGCACTTGAGTATTGTTATTGCACAGATATTGTTCGTATATTGCACATGAACCATGTGATCGGCATGAGTGTAATTTAGGGGGACAGGTTCAGCTGGCGATGTCCGGCAGGCTGGGCAGAGAGCAGCCGGTGGTCCTCTGGGCTGTGCTGATGACCCTCTGCAGCGCTCTCCCGTCCGCTGCTGAGCACCCCGCGTACCACGCCGTGGTGCAGTACGCCGGGATGCTCCCGATGGTGGCTCTGTAGAAGGCCGCCGGCAGCCTCTCCTCCATGTTGCTCCTCCTGAGAACTCCCAGGAAGCGGAGGTGCTGCTGAGCCTTCCTCACCACCGCCGTGGTATTTGCAGTCCAGGAGAGGTCATCGGATATCTGCGCGCCCAGGAATCTCATGGAGTGGACCCTTCCCACGCAGCCCCCGCGGATGTAAAGTGAGGCTGGGTCCGCTCGGCCCTTACTGAAGTCCAGAATGAGAGCTCTCGTTTTTGTGGTGTTCACTCACCCCCCGCCCCCACTGAGATGAGCTTTAATCGCGGAGGTATCTGAAAGTGTGGTACTTTTTCCAGTGGTGGCTTGATAGATACCTGAAAATGTTGCTGCAAACTTACTGACCGCACATCGAAAATCAACATGAACACTTTTTCAGTAGAAATTTAAAAGAAAAAAAAAAAACACTTTTAATTTATGTAGTAAGAATTTGCAGAGCAAAAAGTACCATCTGCCTCTAGCCAGCTGTTGCACATGAAGAAAATGCAGGATAAATGAAACTGCACGCCACCGCTGTGGTTTAGTTATAAAAGTTGTTTATTAGCAGTAATTCTAAAAACCGATTAATAATAAAAATACAGCAACATCGTCTTTGTAGTGTCCGTGAACAAACCATATAAGACCATCTGAGGAGCGAAATGCAAAACAAGACCCCAGTATAGTTGAGCTCTTTCACTCCTAGCAAAGGAAGCTAACTCCATAAGATTATGGACATTACTGATTACTGTCTGTGTCTGATAGAAGATTCACTGGCCCCTGTTGGTTTGGAGCTTGAGCTGGTTTTCAAACTTACAAACGGCACCTTTGTGGTACTGCACTTGCGCCTGCCATGACTGCCGCGAGCTCCCCATTCTGTTAAGCAAACACGCTCATCAGAAGAAGAAGAAAAAAAAAAGAAGCAAACCTGTTCTTCTACTTTGTCACTCTGATGGCATTTTTCCACTCTTCCTTGTAACAGATACACATTTCCTCATAAACGCCGTCAGCCAGCGAACGTGCACCGCTGCTCATTCTCGGGTTTAACTGGAAGCAGGTCATCTTTTGATGCTGAAAATGAACGCTGCACTGCAGATTCTTATTCGACTTACTGTAAGAAAAAAAAAAAGCATGCAAAGCTTAAAATAACTAGTTTAATGTGTGTCACGCTAACAACTGCTTGTTTAGTGTAACAGGCTTATATTAGAGTTTAAGTAACTAATTGTATAGGACGCATAACAGCTTACATGTACTGTATTCCTGACTCCATATAGATGACTAAAAATTACCATTTGAAACAACCAAATCAGTTCCAGGGACACATGCTACATGACAATTCCAAACGGTTATTTATGTTGAGCTAACTTATGTGAATTTCCCGGCAAATTTGTATTTCTCAGATGCTTTTACTCAAACATAAATCTGATTTGTTAATAACATTACTGCATGTTGTGCTTGTGCCTCACCCATGACACATGAATGAAGTAGGCTCTACTCTCCCAATATAGCTGCAGATAAGGTTCCACATAATAAATTGTGATTGGGACTCAGTTCAGATTTCAATTAAAAGCATTAATTTATTCATTTTTTTTAAATCTCAGAAAACTACAGGCATTTGAAACAGATGCTTCATTGAGATATGACAATTTCAGAGCGGTGAGTAAAGGCAGTCCTACAGTGAGTGATGTAAAAACCTACTGACAGCATGTACGGCCCATACTATTTTAGCAAATACAGTAAGATAAAGTGCTATAGTTTTGTTTCACATAAAAATCCAATGTAGCTAATGCAAATAACATGAACTCTTGGATGTTTATTTTTCAAGGTAACCTGTAATCTCTCACCAAGTAAAAAAAGCCGACAGACGGGCCACTCATGTAACATCGGCTTGATGGGATTTTTGTACATTTTGTTTGAAAAAATTGGTGAACATACAATAAAATGCAGAGTAAAAGGTTCAAGTGTACAAAAGTTAATAAAACAGCCGTTAAGAAGGCACGTGTGCTCACAAGACATTGAAAATCAGGTTAAAAGAACAGTTGCATATTATGTGTAATCAGACAGTGCGGAATGCCTCCATGGCAACAGAAGTGGTTCGTGGAAGCATATTTACATAGTTCTCTGCGCAGCAGACATGAAAACAGGAAGTCAGAAGTAAAACAAACCCGCCAGCAAAAACAGACAAACTGTACTAGTGAACATGCAGGTCAAAGCTAAAATAACCTACTGAGTCAGAGGTTGTCATCAGTGGGTAAATCTGTGTTAATGATCTGTTCCAGACAAGACTCAATAAGTTGAAAACACTGAAGTCGCTTGGTGTTTTCCAGGAGTCTGATTTGCAAATCTGGTCTTTCGGACAGAATGAAAGGAGGAGGAAATTTCAAAAACTCATTAAGGGAGCCTCTTTTCGTCATTAGAGACTCATCGTTTCTATCAAGGAAGACAGACTGTTGAGCAGATATGTGTGTGCATGTACACAGAGTCATAAGTTACAAAAAAAAAAGGCATACGGCACAAAATTATTCAGTCAGCAGTGTACAAAAAATTGCAGGAGCCAAATGATTTGAATACATTTGGAGGTTTACTTAAATAAATAAATACATTTGGGATGCGACCAATCTTAAAGTCGCGATTCAGGTGGCACAGGGATCCACCTGAAGGCGCGTGCACTCAGAATCGTGTCCATTGTTGAAAACTGCAACACAACGAAGCCCAGCTCCTCACCAATTTGTAGATGGGGCTGGTTTAGATAACTTGAAATTCTGCAGTTATTGTGTCTTCGCTTGCTTACAACTCGATCTTCGAGTATGCGTCCTGCTGGATCTCAAATTTGCAGGTTGTAGCAAACTGAAGACCACCCCCCTAATTCTCATTCAGGTGGGGGACAGAATGACAGAAATGAATAGGTGCTTTAGGAGTGCATCAAAAGCAGAATCAATGTGACATCAGCTCTCTTATTTGAATGGATTATGGTGGAAATATAAGTCCCCCCCCGCTTTTTGGTTCTCTACAAGCAGCAATCGCGTGTGGTTTCGCTGCACTTTAAGGAAGCTGCTGGTCCACCAGCGGGGCGAGGTCAACATTTGCATACTCCCAGTAAATGTCGCCAGTGACACAATCACACAATCAAGTTTTCACACGTCAGGAGATTTTGAATAACAACATGGACAGATCCCGACATTTCTCACCGCACATTCAACGCAGGTAGATTTAGCGCAGCATGATCAAGCGTTTAAATTCAGTCAGTATGTGGGCAAGAACAAGCGGGACAAAACCAAAGAAGAAATAAATGGTTGCATCTGTTGTTGGGATTAATGGTAACATCATTTATGGTTAATAGCACTGATAACTCATCAGAATAAACTACTGTGAAGAAAATTCTGTCCTTCTGGACTGATGCAGTTTATCACGCAATAATCTATTACTTTTTTTTGGGCCGTACGAAAAATGGCAACGACAAAACAGCGTTGTTGTGATGATGTTTTCAATCTTTTTTGGAAAATGATGGTTTCAAAATTAAAATGATGACAACAGAGGCACATTTTACCACATTTGAAGTCTTTGCTGTGCTCTCCGGGGCTGAATGTTCATCAGGATACAGACTAATGATTCCATAAACTCGCATTTTAAGGGTAAAGGACACACCAACATATGTATAAAATTAGTAAAATAAAGTTTAGTCTTTCTGCATGTATGAGTTTTAAACACAAGAAATTTTCAAATGTATCACAAATCTTTGTATATAAAGTCTTATAAAATGTAATATGATTCTGACATCTTTACTCTCCAGGTACATACAGTGGCTTCATCTTAATAAGCGGGTAAATATTATAAAGCAGCCTGTCACAGTCGCTTAAAAAGCTGTTGCACCTGTAGTGAGTCTCCGCCAGACTTGAGCAGTTCACCTGCTATTTGTCTCTTCTGTTGAGTCCAAGTAATTTTTCAATGCATCAGAGAATTTAAAAAAAAAAAAAAAAAATCATCAAACACGATACATGAAATTATCGTTGCAGCAGCGATGCTGTGCCTGTTTGCCCATGAAAACAAAGAAAGTGGTTTTTTTTTTTTTTTCTGTGTGAAAGTTGAACAGGACAAAGATGTGATGCATGCGATCAGGGCACATTTGGACCAAGCAGACCAAACATCACCCGGGTCACGTGCAGCGTTCAGGATCTGAGCGTCCGGGATGCTGCAGCGGCAGTTGGGACGGCAGCAGCTGCGGATCAGCCCGAAATGTGGAGCGGCAGCTCAGCGTGCTGCTTTACAGGGTGAACATTGACATCCGGAGTAAGCGTGCTGCAGAGAAATGCTGGTGGAGGCTCAGAAGCGTCACTGGCCAGAAAGTCATGGTTGACCTGGGTGAGAAGGAACGAGAACGAAAGAGCGAGCGAGAGATAGAGAGAAAGAGAGACAGCGAGAGAGAGAGAGTTTTATGTTTGGCATAATGCGCAATGATCTGCCCTGTTCGGGCAGCGACATTCACATGCCGTCATCCGTTTCATGCTTTTCCAGCCACGGTCATTCGGTGGCAGTAACACGCAGCAATGTGCAAGCAAAGTCAGCAAAGAAGATGGCTGCAAGCAAGCACTAGTGTAGAACTACGTGGAATCTCTCATGAGGATAGAAATTCTTTCGGTTTATGAGGTAGATTTTTTTTAAAAAATACACAATGTATTTGATTAAAAAAAAAAAACGCAAAAAATAAATTCTTTTGTTTTGCAAGCTGATAGTTATATACTTCAAACTGATTATGGAATATATAAAACTTTAAGCAGATAGTTATACAAACGCCGAAATGATATGAAACTTCAAACTCATTAAAGATTTTTAGGTCATTTGATTTAGCTACAACAGTTCTCACTGTCAGTGTCAGACTACATTTTATCAAACAGTCTCAGAATACATAGTGATCAATATATAGTTAAATCAACCTTATTTCACAACACCTCCTTTAATTGGTCACTGAACGCTGACGCCCTTTCATAGCAATATTGTTCCTATGCTACTAATATCAACACAAAAATAACCTTTACTGCATTATTTATTGATTCAGGTGACTGGCCATCAATTCACCTCCTTTGTCATCAGTGATGTTGTAGCTGAGTACCTCTTCAAGATGTCTCCTGGTGGCAAGAGACAAAAAGCACACAATTAAATCCTGTAAATTCACGTGCTTTCCAAGCATGTTTCACAGCAAGAGCTGCTCGGCACACAGCGACGTCTAAGACAGAGGGGGAAGTAGGGATTCTTTTAGAGCTACGCATCTCGGTACCTCTTGTTCCTCTTTTGCAGCTGCCGCACTTTAGCGACAATGAAAGCCAGGATCAGCAGCCCGATGATGATCCCCACCACGCTCAGGGTCAGCGGCAGGCTCAGCGACCCGTTGACTGTGTCGCTGCAGGCTTCGCCGCGGTAGCCCAGCTCGCACTCGCACAGTAATCCACTCCCACCGCCGGGAGGGGCCACGCATTCCCCATGGCCGCTGCACCACATCTGTCCACAGGCTGACAGGTCATTGAAGCCTCTTGGTTGGAAGGCAGGCAAAGCGGTGGACATCATAGAAGAGTCGGTGGAAGTGAGAAAGGAAAGACTGGATTAAAAGGGAAGGAAGGAAGGGAGGAAGGGAGAGGAGCAGAAAGGTGAGATGATGAGCGGATGGCAGGGAGGACACACCCTGAAACCCAATAATGACATATGACAAAGAGCCTCGCGGCGGGAATGGAGGTGAATTAGCATGTGTGCACGTTTGCTCTTCAGGGCGTCCCCCCTTCCAGCCTGCTTAGCTCCAGCTACATGTGACTGACTGAAACTTCTGCTGAAATTCAGTAAATTACAGACTGGACAAAACTGCCATCATTCATGCGATTCATTTAACGGTGAAACGTCTGCTCGGGCCATTGGTTCGACGGGTCTGAATCCAGATACTTTGTAAATGTTGGTTCTCACTGAGGAGGCGAGCTCTTATTTGGTGGACTTGACATTAAAAGACAAACTGGCGTCTCACGTTTGACAGTGTGTCACCTTCAGGTTCCCTCACAGGAACGCAGGAATAACTGACTCTGCATCCAGTAAACACATGATAAACATTGAAGTTGCTCTGAAGTTTGTACAATCCCCAAGATGAGATGCAACGTGCATCAGCGACCATTTAGATGCCAACGACAAAGTTAAAATCAAAACGGATCTCAGTCATGTCTTGTATACAACTTCAGTGTAAGACCATTTTAACAACCCCCAAAACATGATACTCCAAAAACCCTTTTAAAATATACACCTTTGTAAACATTAAGAAAAAAGGACAAAAAAACAGAATATTGTTTGCGAATGTGATAGCTTCACAGTGCAAAGTTCTGCTATTACAAATATTTCACTGCTTTTACGTGGAACATGAGCTGTTGGTGGTCAAACCCGCCCTTGGACACATTTAAATAATCACAAACAAATGGCTGAACAAGCAAAGTGACAAAAAAAAAACAAAATCTGAAGGCTATTCCGAGACGTCATCATTTCATGCATCTATGAAAGAATCATGAACCCAAACGCATGCTGAAAGACACAATTGTGACAGACTGAACCTTAATCACTTCATGCAAATAAAAACCGCACCTACACAAACACTCATATCAAACCATGAGTACCGATTAGTTAGGCAAATAAAACCAAATACTTTTCGAGAGGTTCTCCTGTAAGGACCTCGCAGCTCCGCTCTGAGCCGAGAGGAACCCGAAACCCTCCATGAATCACTCAACAACAAGTTGCATCACTGCCTCCTAGAGTGGAAAAAAAAAAACCACCGGCATGAAACGCCGCTGCTGAGATTTAAGAGGCAAAACTGATCCGAAGCTTGGCACTGTGTCATTTTACCTATAAACGAATGCCAGAGTAAATCAACTTCACATTCCTGTCCTTCAGGTTTCTCACCTACAGAAAGTGGCGGAGGAACACGGCGACACCTTACCAACATGCAACAACCAAACATCCATACTCACAAAGACTTTAGTCCCAAAGTGGTTATTGGCTGTGGAGTTGAGGTTCCTGTCGTGGGGCTGAGCTGGCTGGCGTTTGTGTGCGTGTGTGTGGAAGGTCCTAATGTTCCCAGGTTCCTTTTTTAAGTGAGGAATCTACAACAAAAGAAACAAGGGAAGAGGAAGAAAGCCGAGACCTGTGAATACCTGCCCTCCTCCCTCTGCCTTACCTTTACATAGGCTGAGACTCACTCACTCACTCACACACTCACTCACTCACTCACTCACTCACACTCTCTCTCTCCCTCTCTCACACACACAAATGTCACATCAACAGTGATGTAGGCACTTTACATTTCACAAGTAGTGCAAATTGGTGACTCATGCCAACTCACAAAACAATGCTCTTGAATTCCTGGGAAAATAATCAACTGACTCATTACATAAATAACACCCAAAAAAAAAGGTGACAAAGGACAACTAAGATCTGGTGTGTTAACCTTACCTCAGGGCTATTACAATCAATGAAGCGCGCGCGTGTGTGTGTGTGTGTGTGTGTGTGTGAGGTGAGTGGTGGGTGGGGGCTGAGGGAAGGAGGCCCATCATGTTAGAACAAGCCTCAGAGGCGAGATCTGACCTGCATCAGTTCCCACATGTCTGTCAGGCCTCAGACAGGAAGAATAATAGTTGGAGGTTTAGTTTCCGTGCTTCAGCGACCACCTGAGAAACGCCTTATTTACCATTTCAGATCATTATTCACTTTTAGGAAAGTTGCGTCTGCTACAGCTCCAGATGAGGCGTTTTACAGTGGACTGCTTGACTCTGACCCATCGGCCCACTGTCGGGTCCAACTGAGGATCAAGTTGCTCTGATCAAGAATTAGCCAACTGCCCAATTCATTCATACTCAGTCCAAAAAAAAAAAAGGATATTGCCATTATTCTGTAGATCCACTGGTAATAATAGCAATGCAAGTATATGTAAAATTCTACCCAACTACCACGAGACATATCTAGTTAACACTGTTGGTTTCCCCTAAATTTAAGTACTACTCTATAGTATGCTTAACTTGTTTTTAGGAGGCTCATAGTAGGTAGGAAAATCCACAGAACTTCCATTTCTCAACATAATTAGGAATATTATGGCAGAGATTTTTTTACTTTAATTATCCAAATAAGTTAGGCTACATTAAACCGGCTCCGGGCAGCATCAATTCTTTATCCTTGAACGTTGAGCTGAGGTACTGACTGAACGCTACCATGCCTCACCGTGGCATTACAAGACAGTTGGTAAAGCGTCTCCCAGGCCTGGTCCGCGAGGCCGCTACTTTTTTAGATGAATCCCTGCTCCAACACACCTGATCCAGGTGAATGGGTGGTTGCCAGGCGTCTACAGAGCCTGAGAATAGATGATCATTTGAATGAGGTGTGTTGGAGGAGGATCGGATCAAAAATATGAGCTGGATCTGTTTCACTAGAACAGATGTGAAAAAACCACTGCATGTCTGCTTCTGCCATGTCAAAACTGATACTTCTGTGAATTGTTAATTTGTAAAAGTCCATCACACACATACTCCGTGTTGTCTGTAAATGCTTGGGAGATAACAGGCCTGGTCTTCCGTTACTTAAAAAGGCACGGTTTGGAACATAATCCAACTTCATGTGAACATTCTCATTTCTTGAAGACTGAAAACACTGATAATTAATGCATCTCGTTTCTCCATGTGTGTGCATACTTTTACACATTACAACGGCTCAATGACCTGAGCGGTTCAGTTCCAGGATCTGATTCATCATGTGCCGGCATGAGAAAGGGTGCGGAGCTCAGACGGGTGGGTGGAGCTCTGAGCGGAGCCACGTTCTCCCTGCGTAGGTAGATGGGAGGAGACCGCCAGTCAAATTACAACATGCATTACAACATGGGATTTACCGGTCCATCCTGGGAACACCCTGGGACCTCCCAGGATAACTTGGACCAGTGGTGGAAAAAAATAAATTGGATGGGTGATCAGTCTTTCAGTGAACCACGTATAACAGAATGCTCAATAAAAACCCTGTAATTTGTCAACCACTCCTACATAAAGTGCAACACACACGCACACACACACACACACATGGTGGCATAGGAAATGAGAGCTCAGCGGGGGTTT
>CAAKHG010015843.1:6956-28325 GCA_901007715.1 Dactylopterus volitans | reverse complement strand
ATAACTTGGACCAGTGGTGGAAAAAAATAAATTGGATGGGTGATCAGTCTTTCAGTGAACCACGTATAACAGAATGCTCAATAAAAACCCTGTAATTTGTCAACCACTCCTACATAAAGTGCAACACACACGCACACACACACACACACTATTGCGTGCCAGCTGAGTGTTTGACGCCACAAGAAGGTCCTCGACGTGCAGGCCTGTTCGAGCGATTCAACAAGTCACTTTAGACTGGCAGTTTACAGTCTGAATGTCAGAAGCTGTTGGGTCAGACTACATAACAGCTACAGGTCAAAATGGAAACCTTCAATTCTCTGGGAACGCGCACCAAGTACTGAGGCCCTTACTGTTAACATTTTTCTTCAAGAGTGTGAAAATCCTCATATCAAGCAAACACAAAGCCAAGTACACTTTGGGTAAGCGGCTGTGTGCTCCGATAGTTCAGCAAAAGGAGTCGCATCATGCTAAGTGAATGTGATCTGAAGGCCTTGTTCCAGCTGCGGCTCCAAAACCTACTTTTACATTAAGAGTGAAAAGCACGTGCTTGCTCGCACACACACGGCAGACAGCCATACTGTTACGTAACAATCATTTAGTAGACAATTGAGGCAGAAGTTATAATAGCGGCGCAGCTGGGACAACAGAGGTGGGGCAGTGTTACTGCAGCAGCTCACAAAGAGAAATATGCAACATCTAAAATACTACAAGGACTGATTTGTCATGTCGAATGTCTCCATGTTTTCATTGAATCGTCTTATGTTTGCTGCGCCACTCATTTTAGTGCAGATGCCCGCTTTATCAGTCTGGAACCGACTTATCAGCTGTACAAATATTGTCGGACAGATCCAATTAGAGCATGTTTTTGTTGTGGTCAAAGGAAAATTAATCAGTTTATGGTCATTTTGTCGTCACTTTTATTACACAAGAAAACAGTTTGTATCAGCGTGGCAGGGTTCATGGCTTTGTAATTATGGCGACAGCTTTAACGGCCGTCATTCAACTCGGACCATGTTTACTGGAGTCAGTGAAGAGAGCAGTCTTTTTCAGCTGGAGGGTCTTTAACGCCAGCGGGGGGTTCCTTATGTCTACTGGGGACTCCAGCTCCTGCAAACAATGTTCAAGTTTGAGGAAGAATTAGAAATCTGATGAAGAGTCGTTAGAATGTACATAATTAGGTCCTGGTGTAATTTGTCACTCAGGTCATAATGCAAAATAATCCAGGAGGAACTCTGTCTCAAGTACAAATGACATACTGACACTCCTGTTAGTGAAGTACATGTAAATGATTCATAAACCCACAATGCAACCAAGAAGGTTGCCTTTTCAAACATGGATAATCAACTGGAATCTAAACATGTGCTCTTTGCAATAATTGTTTTAGCCTGTATTCCATTTATCACATAAGAAAAATGTTTGAAACAATATTAAATTGTGGTCAATATGTTAAACATACGTACTAAATATAAAAAAATATTAAGAATGAACTTTCATGCAAACAAAAACTGTTGCCTTTAGTTTTCACTTTTGATTGGATGCGATGCAGAGATAACATTACAAGACTGAATTCATTAGGAATTTTGTCAATTTACGATGTCCAAGTATTAATTTAGGAGGCAAATGAAGCTTATTCATGCAGCCTGAGGTTTTACCTCGCAGTCGGACTCATAATGTTCACCAGGAAGGCCCATGTTGGCCATCAGAGTTTCTTTCTCCATGGATCTGCTTCTGAGGGATGCCCAGGCTCTCCTATTGAGAAACAATTAGAGAAAAAAAAAGATGGTTTCACTCTTTACACAGATCACCAAGTTACAGAGCTCAGAATATCTTTAGGAGGCGGAGTAGAGGTCAAATGGTCTTTATTTCCAGCCAAACACTGCCGAAACAGTCTTATGTTAGTATCTACTTGGGGGCTCCAAGTCTGAAATTAGCTTTATTTCACATTCTGGTTTGATGCTTTTCTGACCACCACTCAGTTTCAAGATGCGTCTCTCAGGCCAAATGCAGTGCACAGACAGCACTCTGCATCACCATCAATACCTTTTTGTGAAAACGTAAGCGACAGCCATCAATGCAGCGACGAGGCAAAAAACACCCAGGATAATGGCCACGTGTCTGCGTCCAGCATCTCTCTCTTGACAAAACTCTCCTTTGTAGCCGTCCTGACACTGGCAGCGATGGCCGTTTCCCTCGGCGATGCAGATGCCGTGACCGCTGCAGTGCTGTCCACCACATGACGCCAAGTCTTTATTCACTGACGGATCAGAATCCTTGTGGGCGTTTGGGTGGAGAGAGGAAAGGGACGGCTGGGGAAGGCGGCCATTGCTGACTTTGGAACTGACAGAGGGGTTCTCATCTGGACCTGCAAGGAGTCCCAGTTAGTGTTTGTGCACTGCTATTACTGGTGAAAATACTGTTGCTTTGAATACATTGTGTTGCAGTTTATATTAGACATAAGAGAACCGAATATCATTTGCGAATTAAAGTACTTTGGATTTTGAAAGCATTACACAAGCTAAAGCCTTTCTCCTGTATGATTTATGGAACCTCAAGTTCACATTTTACTTGCAATGAGCAATAGCGTATTACCTTATGCTAATTATTTTAGGTCCAACCAATGAAGCAACAAAACTGCCAACACTCCCTCATTAGTTTAACTTTTACTGAAGACGTAAACAAAACACGAGTGTGACTCAAGCTCCTGCTAGTGAGCTAGCTCATTTAAAACCCTATTATATTCATACTGTTCGTATGAAAACTCGGTTGTTTTCATCTGACTGGTCTGGATAGTCTGCATGTCCGTCACATAACTTGCTGCTGCTGATGCATTTGCTACCATCTGAGCAGGACTCTTCTCCATCGGGACATGGAGCCAGAGGAGCACAGGAGGTGGCATGAACACTGTAGAACCCGCCGCCACATTTACATGTCCGCCCGCCGGGATACGCCAGGCACAGGTGAGCACACCCCCCGTTGTTGTTGGAGCAGATGTTGGTTCCTAGGGAAAATGCACAAAAGGCAAATGTTCAGTCGTTGTGATGAAATTTCAGTGTACACAGTAAATAAGCGATAAGCTAAATAAGGGTGAGGGATATTGCAATTTCAAAATGAGTGTGAATGGACTTTGAATATCCATTAATATTTGACAACCAAAGGCATGTGTTGATTCAAATACAGCTTCTGCATGAGTTGATACTTTTCTCCAAAACCTCCAAGTCTCGGTGTCAAGAGTGTAGCTATGGTTACTAGCTCTCCAGATTTATAGATTCTGTCCTGTTGTGAATGACCAATCTGCCAAATATCTACATACACTATTGTAGAGAAATGTTGGAACAATGGTGCATACAAGATCACTGATTAGACAGATAGTCTTATATTAAATGACTGAAAAGTTTGTGTGTGCAAAGTAAGGTTGGTTTCTACTGTATTGAAGAACTGCAGTCTGCTTTGACTAACAAGAACTGTTTAAACTTTAGTCATATTACCTCTAATAAAAGCCAGTCGATCAAAAGTCGGGTCTCATATTGGCAGGGTTTTGGTTGACAAACACTGATAACAAGCCTCAAACACATGCTCGGGGGGAAAAACAGGTTTCCACACCCTCATGCATGTTTCTCTGTAAAGCGTCAAAAACTGATGGTAGCAGATCCAAAAACAAGGAGGCTTTGTGTTTGAGCAAGTCCAGTTCAAACAGAGCAAATTAAAAATGGGGCTCCTCTCTGATAAAAGCCTGCATCTGACAAAGGCCCCATGCCCTTTTCAGTGGAGGCAAATAACGGCCTTGACCACTATGAGGAAATAGGATCCTTCTTGAAAAGAGAAGTGTGTTTATCTCCATATTTGTATGTTCACTGTTGTGTACGTCCACACTACAGCTTCAGTTATGGTTTCAGCAGAGATCTAGTTTGCCCAGTCTGGATACCGATATTTTAGCATGTGTTTTCACAATTGATTGGCATTTTCAGTTCACTGTAATCAAGCTCAGGTGGTCATGCATATGTGATAAAGCACTCCAAGTTAGCTTTAATTCAAGCATTATGGACATTTGTCATTGGGAGGTAAGTATATGGTTTCAAAACTCTGCCCAATATTCATGTTATCAGACTGTCTGAAGAAGACCAGCAGGAGGTAGTGTTGTCCAAGTGTGTGTTGGTCATCAATCATCGCCGTTACTGCAGCACACAATAGAGTGGATCTTGCTCTCCAGCTTGCCAGCTCCCCTCCCTCTGCAGTCAGCACTTCACCTTGCCATCTTTTCAGCCATTAAAAACTCACTGAGCCACAGTGAGCCGTTTCTTTCCTTTCTGCCCAGAGTGTCCAATAACATGCTTTGTCTGCTCCCTCTGCTCAGGAACAGAGAGAACTTGGCAAATATGTAAATGCGCAGATGGTGTTCTTCCTGATTTTTGGCTAACAAACTGGTTTGGCTTGATTCTGATTCTTCAGAAATGCGGCTAAACGTTTTCCTGCAATTCTGTTTGGCAGTATTACAAACCCAAACAGGAATTAAAATATTGTGTAGTATGATATAAGGTGGTGTTTCACAATTTCAGTCTAACAGCAAACTGCAGTCAGGCTGCAAAACAAAAAGTGCATGTATCTTTCTGTATGCACTGCATAATGAGTCTTCCACTGATGTTACTGTAAGTGTCATCATTCTAACTATGAATCAAATAGGGACCGCTGTTGTGCGAGTAAAGATTAGGCTTCTTCTTACCTGTGTTTTGGGTACCATGAATCACACACAATTTGCCCATTCTTGACAATATAGTCGTGCATAGATAAAGTCTCATCAATCTTGTTCTGCACTTATTCTACAGGTATTACAGGGATATGTTAAAAAGCAAAACTGCAAGCTCAGAAAATCCAGCCTGGCAACTTAGACTTTTCATAAACATCATGCAATGTGTTATAAAAAAATAAAAAAAATAAAATAAAAAAAAAAGGCAATTATCGCATTGATGGTGGTTTCTAACCGCCTGCAACACCTTTATAGACCACCGGGGGAGCGGGGCTATAAAGGTGAAAAAACCTGAGTTTATCTATTGCTCGTTATCTCCTGCTGTGCGTTTGAAATTGTAGTTTCATTTTACTCGGCGCAAAATTTGTCTCCAATCATCAATTATGGCTAGTTTCTGCATAGATCCCCCCTCCCCCAGTTACCTACCTGCTTGACTGTAGTTGCTGTAGGCTCGGACTTCAGCCAAGCTGGTTTTTGTCTCAAACCACAGCTGTTTAGGCTGGAGACCATCGCTGAACCAGAGTTTAGTTACATCTGCCCGGGTTGGAGAGAAACAGAAAACATTTAAAATGGCGACAGGTTAAAAATACAATTTCCTTCAGTGTATTCACAAATGGAAGCAAGTCAAAGGGTATTTGGATGGAAAAAAAAAAGTGCAGAAACATTTCATGTGCATTCCGTCCAAATATTAAAATTTATAAGCAACAGAATTGATGGATTTTCAGGCACTTGTGATCCAATATGCATGTTTCATGATTTTCCAGCTCCACTGACAGCGAAGAAAAAGATGACTGAATAATTCATTGGTGCATTAGTCTGTGGTGCCATCTGCTGCCTGAAGGCGATAAAGATTGATGAAAAGGTGCAGGATGGGAAATTAAACTTCACTTGTGGTCCTGAACACTTTATTAAAGTTTAATATGAAGGACACCAACAGGACAAATAACCTCCCCTTCAGGCACTGTGTCTGGAGTCTGCAAATAGTGGTGTGATGGAACAACAACACTGATAAGCTATGTCATGGTAGTTTTGCCAGTCTCTCTCTGTGATATCAAAAAGCTTTAGCCCTTTCATTTTTAGTCTGAGGAACAAGTCCCATCATGATGGGTCATCTCCTTCAGCTTGCATACAAATTGTATCTAAGATTTTTGGAAATGCTGAAGGAAAAAAAAATGTATCTAGCTGCACATTCGACAGCCGCCTGAAAAATACTCAATACACTATACGTCCATCCTTACCTTTATCCAGGGTGAGCCAGAAGAGGATGTTCTCGACATGTGAGAAAGAGATGAGCAGACCTGATCCGGTTTTGAACTGCTTATAGCCTGATCCGTCCACTGCAATAGAGCTGATTATGCTTTCACCTGGGAGAAAATTGGATACACATAAAGCCAAACCAGCACAAATATATCCCAACTAGAAACACTTGGGAGTAAACCTCTGCCAGGGCTACACAATTTCCTCTAATATCTTGGCCATAACTTGTAATAATTGTTTAAAAAAAGAATAAAATCACTTGTTCCTTTGGACAGGGATTCCTAAACTTTTCATGGCAAGGACCCCAAATAGCATTAGCTTCAGGCTGGGGACCCTTTGCGCAAACCCACTGACAATACAACAGCAAATGTAAAAAACAACTTTTATATATAGTGTCTTATTGATCCAATATCTGTATTTCAAAGCTCACACTGTGTGAATGAGCACTGGAACACATTTTAGTAAATATGCTAAAAAGTGTCACACTGTACAAACTTCAACAAACAGAATAAGAATAGGAAAACAAACGTCACTGAAGAGTGTGTGTGTGTGTGTGTGTGTGTGTGTGTGTGTGTGTGTGTGTGTGTGTTTGGAAGTGAGAGAAGGAGCACACAAGTGGAAGGGTAGCTTCAATGGTTCAGATCTGGGCTTAATGTCTGTCAGTGCCAAACACGTCATTGTCCACATGTAGACATGCTCCGTTTTGTCTGAAGTACTTTTGAAGATGAGCAGTCAGACTCACAAGTAGGTCATTGCAAAAGGGAGAAGACATTTCAATGACCTCTCAGCTGAGGCAGGATGGTCCTTTTACATTTAGCCAATAGTTACAGTGAAAGAACCTCACATTTCAGTTCTACATCCCTTTGTCATCTCACTCAGCTCGTCCTGTGACAAAGTCCTAACAAATGCCTACTTCAGGGGTAAAGGGGTGCCTAAACCAGTTTAGATGAAAGATGTCTCTGAAATATCCATGTGTGGCTGGATGAGTGGAGAGTTGGAATCCATCTCAGATAGTAGTAGCGCCTGGTGAAGCAGTGGGAACATTTCTGTAACTCCTCCTGTAGCTTGTTTGACCCCAACGTCATATTCTTGGAAAAAGCACTGTCTTGCACCTCGCCCAAGCATGCTTTGATTCAGTACATTTTGATGTCTGACATGTGTGCAGGTTTTGTGAATCAAGGATGCATTCCTAAACTAGTCTGCCAACTGATGCTTTTTAGATTAGAGAAAATCTGCAACCTCATTGCAGCTCAGTTAAAAACTGCCCCCGTGACAGCAAGCGCATATTGGAGTGAAGCAGCAACCCATCAAATGGGCGCCTATCTCATTACACAGCAGAGTGAACAGTGCTTCTCATGAGTTGGGGCTTTAATGAAATCCACAACTTGTATTACCTCCTGTATCCTTTTCACAACAAGCCCCTTGTCGTGGAACATGAAATGTGTGGCAATTGCTTGATGAAAGCGGTCACTCCACTGGTCTTCCCGTCACAGTTGCGGCCATGTCCGTACACTCCCCACCCCCACGAGTCCAGTTAAGTCCATTAAATTCAATGTAATCTTCCCAAACTCAAAAAAGTGATTTTTCGAGGGCTTTACAAAATATTTTCTCAGCAAGACTTTCCTGCCAAATGAGTCTGATGCACACCAACAGCTGGGCAGCATAGGTCAAATCAGCACTCTCATCCAGCTAAGTGTTTGTCGTCCTCTGCTCCAGAGGTTGAGCGGACACACCTTGAGCCATGTTACCAATCTGCTGGCTTATATTATGGGAGAATGACGCAGCAACGATTTTCTTGGCAGCATCTGGACCAAACAATTCTCAAAATGTCCTTGGTCCCTAGCAGAATCAAATACTCTCCAACTGTGTGGGGTTTTTTTTTTTGGCGTGGGCAGTGTGGTAGGGGGCCAAAAATGATGCCTCCAGGGCCCGCTCCATAGCTCGCTGTGTGAATGTAGCCGACTGGATATGTTGACTGGCAGACAATTAGAAAGATGAACATGGCAAATAGGCTTTCAATCTTATTTATACAAATATGACAAACAATGCACACAAATAGTAAAAGTTGGATTTTATCAAAATATCAAGTTTTATTTCCTCTTCTCCCCAATATGCTGAGGTCCCCCTAGCACTGCCTGCTTTAGGCAAAGTCCCAGCTGTTCATAATGTTTTGCTGCTAAGAGGAAAAACAAACGGAAGCTGGCAAAAACGATCCCTTCGGTGGAGGTAATGCAGAACATGGGACTTTTAACTCCTCACCTGTGTCGGCCCAGTAGATCACAGTTCCCTTATTGGAAAAAACCAGTGAGGTTGGGATGCTCGACTTCCTCCACAGTACTGCTTTGTTGCGGCCATCCATCCAGGCACAGTTAACCTCTGCCTGGCTCCGACTGGCCGCCACAGCTTTGGCTGTGTAGCAAAGTCGACCGGAAGGTGGATGTAGTGCAATGGATGTTGTACCCTGAGTGGACAAACATGATTCGTCTATATTTACTCTTTTGGGGAGAAAAGAAAGAAAAAAAAACCCTTGACAAAAGGCTGTTGAGGACAAGCAAAGAAAAAATCATTTGTGGTAGAAAATGCAGTAACCAAGTTTGTTTTACTAACATCTATTTATTCAATCTTATTTCTACAGCAATTTATTGACTGCTGTGTTGAATACAAAGACAAAAGCAACTCATGTTTTGTTACACTACATTCACAAGTACACTAAAAAGCCTCCTGAGAAAATCCAACTGTCAAATATAAAATTGCACTTTTTTTTCATCTGTGTAGAAAGTCAAACTTCCTCGCCAGATATTACAATTCTCGTTTAAAAGTGACAGTATGCTGCATGTGTGAATTGAACAATATTGGTTAGCTGGAGGTGAAGCCATTATGAGGCCAAGTACAATATAAAAAGCCTCCAGCACAGACTTACTGACCGCATGTTATGCTTGAATGCATTTGTCATAGGTCACTTTCAAACATATGTTTTGTGCAAGAACCCAAACATGTGCACTGCTCAAACTAGACTTTATATAACTCAGAAGAGAAACACTTACATTGCATTTAGAATCGAATATCCTTTGCTAGTCTGAAAAACAATTGACTCTTATTTGATTGAAGCAGATTGTATTCACAAAGACTTGCAAAAACAGCGTAGCTTATAAACATCTGAATGTTTACAAAAGGCCACCATAAAACCTTGAGTGTGAGGTTTATGAAGCCTGCCACCATGTTTTTACTCTTTACCTGAATGAGGGGAGTGTCATTCAGCTGGGAGTGCAACTAAAAACAGTTTATCCTGTGACAGTGGAAGTGCTGAGGGACAGCAGCTGCAAATTTTACTCAACAAAAATTAAAAATCAATTGTCATTCTTGTGCATTTAGGTTTTGCAAAACTCTTAAACCTTTAAAATTAACATTTTCAGTGCACCAGGGCTCTTTCCAAAAGGTCGCGATTGTCTACAGGAGAAATAATGAAAAACAAGCAACAACTTACCTCCAATGACCCCTGCAGCAGAGAGGTGGTGTAGCCGTTATAGTGGGAGGTCACATGGAGATCAGGCCAACTGGTGCTGCTCCAGTAGAGGCTGGAGGTAACCCAGTCCACCGCCAGAGCCGTGACAGAATCATCCTTCTGGATCAGCGAGACACCAGGAAACAGTCACGCAACACAGCATGCAAGCCCGGCTATTTACTACAATATCCTAGTGATACAGCAATGCTCATTATAGCTGGGAAGCAATTATGTGAAAATACAGATACACATTTCATAAGAATTCATAAGGAAATACTTGGCTTAATAGATATCAAATTAAGCCAAGTGTACCTTTAGTTTTAGGATTTGTCCAGCAGGTGTCAGTCCCTGATTTGTCCTGGGGCTACTTAGCTTCAGCACATCGACAGATCCTTTCCCATCATCAGCCACGTACAAGGACAGTCCCCGGATGGAGACGTCCAGCCCAGAGGCATCAGTTACCCCTGGAAGGGCTAAAACACGGCCGTTTGGCATTTTTTTCAGAGCAACCCCATCACGATGCATGGAGTGCAAGTAAATCTGCGAGTAATGAACACCAAGAAGTTGGACAGGAGACCTACATTTCAAGATCCAAAGACTTCAAATTTAATACCACAATGAGCATTCACCTGATAGACTAATGTACGAGACAAAAGCAGGATGAAAGTAGACTCCAAAGGCAGAGAGCAGGTGACCTTGTCCTTTGACAGCAGCAGCCCCTTTGGGCATCGACAAACTCCAGTAAGCTCCCTCACTGCCGAAGCTCCTGCTGACCCCGTCGCTCCAGACCGGCCCCTCACTGCTGGCGCCAGGAGGCAGAGATGGGAGCAGTGCAGCTGGTCACAGGGGTTGGAAACGGCTGGCTGGGAAAGGGCATGCATCAGCTGAGGAAGAGGAAATGTGCATGAGGTCTCATTAATGCTGTTGTCTTAGCGCACTGCTGATGCTGAGAATGAAAATGTTAGATCAAAGCTCTTCAGTTACGGCAACAGTTTGAACTGCACTCTAGTAAATCCTAAATACTAAAAGTTGTTCATTTACAAATGTGATTGTGCCATTTAATTAACTGGTGAATGTTACAATTTTATCTGAAAGACACTAATTATTTAATCATGAGTTGTTTCTTTCCAAAAAATGAATCCTCAAAAAGGGAGTTGCAAATTCTGTATAACGACGCCATTAGCAGATGACTCACTTTAAGTCCGAATGGTTGTCCTGGTCTCTTTAGTAGAACCTTCTGCTCTTTCCCAGTGTTCTTGTCAGCGGAGCGAATTGTTCTTCTCTTGGTGTCAGACCAGAAAAGCCGATCGTTGAAGACAGCCACAGAGAAAGGGTTTGGCGTTTCAGCCAACTGCAGGATCTGATGACAGAGCAGCTTAATAGTGTTGGGGAATGGAATATAACCACTGAAAGGTTACATGCCAATAGCAAATACATTTAATGTACTCATTCGTTTAAAGAGTCAAACGAAAATTTCACGTTCACAATCCTGACTAAAATAACAAATTGAAAAAAAACTTAATGGCACTGAAATCACTTTAGCTTTTAAAAAAAAAACATTTTACTGGATCACATATTGGAAATGGGAAAACTTTCCCTTGTGGAATTTCAAAATAAAGGGAAGTGATCCACAATCTGCTTTTCAAAAGTGTAATATAAACATCTCAGATATGAGAAAACCATGTGTTAACCTCATTTGTATATAGAAGTTTCAAGAATGTATTTGTTTTGGATTTTACATCCATTCCTTCCAGCCCTCACCTTGACGTTGTCCCCGTCCAGAGAGGCCGAGCCAATGCAGCGCAGCTTCTCGTCTGCCCAGTACACCCTGTTTTCCAGGAAGTCGAAGGCTAAACTGACAGGCCAGCTCAGCCTGTCGCTCACCACCACCTTCCTCTTTGAGCCATCCATCGCTGACCGCTCGATCTGAGGGGTGCTGCCGATCTCAGACCACAGCATCAACCTGGAAATGATTATTCAACACAGGAACTGAATTAAGAATCAGGAGTGAACCTGAAACGCTGAAAAGGTGGCTTACCCTCTGTGTGGCAGCAGGACCAGTGAGCTCGGTTGCTCCAGATCTTCACCCAGGACCACTGTATAGTCCAGAGATCTCACTGTGGTGTTGCCAAGCTGAACTGCAAGAATCTGGCCCACCAATCCATCCACCCAGTACAGGTTCTTGCCAACCCAGTCCACAGCAATGAAATCAGACTTCACTCCTGTAATTGATTTAATTTGGACACGAGTAATTCAGGACATGCGTCAAGTTTTGCCGAGTTTCAGCTCATACGCCATTTCAAAACATCCAAAAACAAAGCAGACTGCACAAGTGCTGTACCTTTAATAAGTGTCCCTTTGTTGTCTGCGTTTGTCATGTCAGCCCAGCGGATGCTCTGGTAGTCAGGGCTCAGCCAGTAAACTCTCCGTTTAGCCCAGTGGTAATCCAGTGAGAAGACTGGCCGACTGGCAGAGGAGAGAAGACTCAAGGTGCCACTGTGGACACCCAGCAGTAACAGCTCTGACTGTACCGATGCCAGAAGCAGCGGCTCATCTAGAGACAAAAAAATGTTCTCAGTGTGACCATAGCACCAAAACCAAAGAGCAGAAGCACTCCAAATGTTTGTGCAATAAAAAAAACAATCGGCAGTCTCAGTTCATTTTTAATCTGGAATTTAATAAATAAAAATGTGCATTTCTCAAGTTTTATGATTGGTGTACCAGGAGTAAATGAGGTGAGCCGTTCATCAGCTGCTGTGTTGGTTTGGTCATTTAAGTGCTAAACATGATGAAATACAATCATGAATTATCCAAGTCAAATAATCATACAATGTACTAAAATATCAGAGTAAGTCTCTCTAATATGCTGGAAAACCAGTTTGCATTTGAAATATTACTGATGCAGGTAATCCATTACAGTCAGACATTTTAATGGCTTCAAGCAATATGAATGACCAATTCATTATGAGCACAAGCACTCCAGTCACATTGTGTGCAGCCAAAATACGCTTAATTCAATTTCAACATCAATTTCTGTCCTTAATGCCAAAGTGTTAAAAATGTCAATTAATCTTAGACATTTGTCTAAAAATAGTCACATTGAGCACAATGTGCCATGACATGCTTTGAGATCATAAAGACAACAACCTTTGACCCTTGACCACTAATCAGTTCATTCTTGAGCCAAGCTGACATGTGCCAAATCTAAGAGCGCCATCTAAGAAAATGATATGGGACACAGCGATGTGGCCATTTAGACACAAAAGACCAATTTGTCATTTTATATATTTTTGTGAAATTGACAAAATTTGCAGATAGGGTTATGTTTCATGTTTCATTTTGTCTCACTTCGCTTCCAAAATCGAATTATTTCGGCCTGAATATTTGGTCAGAATTTGAAGACTGTCCCTACAGGTTTTCCTGATATTGTATGCACAAGAATCTCTGGCCATGACTGTTGCTGACATGGAGGCATAAAAACAGCAACAAAACATTCTTAAAAAAGAATGTTCAGTAAGGACTGGGGTTGGGCCGTAATACGGTTATACCATGTACCGGGGTATTTAAAAATAGCAGCGCATCCGTTTCATTATCATTAAATAAAATTGCAAAGCGCTCATATAGGGGCCTGATATTAGATATAATCTATTATCATTCGTATATGTGTGGTTGAGTTTTCAGTTTTACTCTAATAGTATAATCTTTGTCATTTGATAAAGTTTATGCATGTCATCACGTTCAGGAGAGAGGGAAACAAAATGGCAAGTTGCAACGGATTGACAGAGTTGGTTTCCAAGAAAAATGCATCTTCAAGCAGGCCCAGTGGCCAGAGTGGAAGAGGGAGAGACACAACCCGAGCGCCCATGAAAAAGATGACTCTGGGCAACCTCCTGCCGCGGCGGCAGCTCCCGTCAGCACCGCCAAACAGCGAGCCGGTGCAGAGTTAACCGCATACTGTAACGAGCCTGTAATTCACGGTGACAAGGACCCCCTTTCTCTGGTGGAAGTGCGGCGGAGCCTTTGGCGTTTTCCTTTGCTGTGGAGAGTTGCCCGAAGGCACCGGTGTGTTTGTGCCACAAGCAACGCAGGCAGAGTGGTTAATCCACAACGTGCCCTTCAAGCTGGAAAATGTAAACAAGCCGGTTTTCCTGGCAAAAAAGAACGAACACTATAGTGTCTCGTTATTTTTTTATATTTTCTGATGGACAAAAAAAAAAAAAGTATGGACTAAAGCTGTTAAGTACTAAAAACCGTTGACGTCAATTACATAATGCACATTTTAATTACTGCCTTTGCCATTTATTATTTTGTCATTTTTTGGTTGACTGCTGTATTTGCACTTTTTCTTACAAGTTGTTCATTAATAAAAGTTGTTGATCCTGCATGTGTTTTGTTATCGTTTCTTAGTGTTTGATACCGTTTCTGAATGGTGCAGGTACAAGCTGACATTTTGGTGACTTTGAGGCTGCAACATGATTTTTTTTTTTTTTTTTTTTTTTAAATTGGGCACGGTAAAGCGCAGGTTTCATGGTATCACAGTTTGGATACCGCCCAACCCAAATAAGTACAGATTATATCTGCTTGATTGCTACCTTTTGTTTTACAGCTTTTGTTGTCAGGCTCCAAGTAGAAGCCAGGTTGGCATTGACAAGTGTAGGACCCTCGGGTGTTGAGGCAGTTGTGCTTGCATAAGGTGAGCTGCACTGAATTGCACTCGTCAATGTCCACACAGGACGCAGCACTGGAAAGTCTGAAACCTGCAGCACAGTAACACTTCTGCAAAGATATAGACATGGCATTTTTTTTAACCAAGTAGGATGCATTCCTCTAAGTGCAAATTCATACACAGAGTCAAATGGTGCACTTTTGTAGATTGTCTCGATCTGCGAAATATTACCTAGAAATAAACTAAACAATGAGATGCATCCGTTCTTTACTAACCGGCCCATTTGGAGTGCTGACACAGAGATGGTCGCACGCAGGAGTTGACGGACTCGAGCAGTTGCGATGAGTGCATCCCATGCCCTCATCTGATCTGTCAGCACAGTTGGTGAAGCCATTACACACCAGCTGAGGGTCCAAACACTCACCGCTGCCACACTGGTAAAGGTGAGAGGGGCATTTTCTCTGGTTGCCTGTGAAATCAGTTGGAATTGTATTGCAAAGTGTATGCTTTAAAGTGATTAATACATCGGCATCAACAATACGGGGTACTTTTTTTATGAAGCATATAATGCAAATTAGATAGCAAATGTGGACAATATCCCGTCTGCCCCCGTGTAATTAATCCTGTCCCAACAGGTCTGGCCGTTTGCTTGAAGCAGTTGAACTTGACTGATTCAGCGGGATATTTGAGAGCAGACATGCTTACATTTGTCCTCATCCATGCCGTTGTGACAGTCCTTCTTCCCGTCACACCTCCAAGACAGGGGGATGCACTGACTGCTGCCTGCACACTGCCACTGGTGCTCTCGGCACTTCACTTGTGTTGTCACGCAGTTCTGATCACAAATGACACCAAGTTTGAAAGACTCCGCAACCAACCCAAATGACAGAAACATTCCCAAGTTTGTAATATCACAAAATGTTATCAACTAAAAAGGATGAGGGCACACGGCATCACTTTTCACCTTTTCGTCTGAGCCATCTTTGCAATCGTCTTCGCCGTCACACAGCCACTCTTTCTGCAGACACTCGTGACTGTGTGGGCATTGCAGCTGTGCTGGACATTGTGAGGGTCTTGTGCAGTCCACCTCATCAGAGTGGTCACTGCAGTCGGCATATCCATCGCATCTCAGCGCTTCAGACACACACTGTCCGCTAGCACAGCGATACTGGTTAATCGTACAGGCCACCAAACCTGATGAGACGCAGATGTGGGTATCTTTTAGGGGTGTAACAGTATATTGGTACACGTATTCGTACTGAACCACAGTTAAGGTACGGACATCACGGTTCAAAACACACAGGCATACAATGAATACATCTGAATACGAAGTCAGTTACACATAGCAGTACAGTTCAATCCACAAGGCGGTAATGCATCTAAAAACGAAACGCCATTAAACAGAAAAAGTGTAAAACCAAGAAAAATACAAGAAGCAGATAAGTAACTATGGTAAGTTGAGATGAAACGAAGGAGGGGGAAGACCTGCCTGCTTCTTCGAAATCAGACGTGGAAAAAAATTCAGGTCCCTCATGGAGGACTGCAAAACATGTTTAACATTATCCCAGTTTACTGAAGTACATGAGTGGTGACCCAGTAAACCTGAGAGCATCGTAAGATTTGAATGTTTAAATATATCCTACTGCAGGTGAAACAAATATCCCACTCCACTGCACAAGCTTTAATTTTTATCATTCTATTTGTTTTGTACCACAAAGCCACAAAGCTTGAAAAGCTGAAGTTTTCCTTCAGCTTTTCAAGCTTTGTGGCCGATTGTGACCTATTGCCTTTTAAAAATAACTTAAGTGACTGTATGTTGTGTACACCTACTGTAACATTATCACAGCTAGTTCTACTCAACACTACCGAGGTATGCAACAAACTGCATTCTTTGTACAATGACATCCTGAGTGTCCTTGGAAGCTTGATCGATGTTGCCATGGAAACCTACCACACTTTTCCTCATCTGAGCCATCAGAGCAGTCTCTTTCGCCATCACACAGGAAGGTCTTGGGTATACAGCGAGTATTGTTATCACAGCGGTGACTGCAGCCTTCACTCAGGCTTGCACAGTTCATTTCGTCGGATCGGTCCTGACAGTCATACTGATCATCACACACCTGCCTCTTTGGGATGCATCTATTCCCGTGATTACACTTGAACTCCTCTGAATAAGACAAAAGTACATTAAAAAAAAAACAAAAAAAACGATCAAAGACAGATGAAACTGTTCCAATCAAACTCAGAAATATGTTGCACTTGATATTCCAGCATTTAGCTTCAACAAGCTCAATGCACAAAACTGACCCGTTTTGCACTGTGCAGCACATCCTTCTTCATCTGATCCATCTGTGCAATCCTCCTCCCCATCACACACGTGGCTGTACATCACACAGTCCAGCCCATCTTTGCAAGGCTTGAATCCTTTGCGGCACCTAAGAGGACCTGACCTGGCGCTGAGCACATTGGAGGCTTGGCAGAGAGAGACAACATAAGACTTGCTTTAATAAGTCCTGTGAAGAAAAATTCTGTAATTGGACAGAATTTTGGGATTGGCAGTACCAATTTTTCGCTGGCGTGCAGCTTAATGGTTGGTCATTGGTTGCGAGATGGTTGTAGGGTGTTGCTTGGTTGTTTCTAGCTGGTTGCTACAGTTTCTGACCGAACCAGATTGTTTGGCTCAATGTGAATGCTGAAAAGTGTCCAAAAGGTTGCTATGGGATTATGGTCAGGAGTTAGGGATACAAGGGGGTGCTGGGGTTTATGTGTCAGCCACCGTGAGGAGTAAAGATGGTTGGTATGTTAGTATGTGCTTGCTGTGTACAAAGAGCACCTTAGCAAGTATGAGGGACAACAGGACAGCCCAGTGCCTTGCAATAAGAATTCTGCTATTACATTTTACTTAATGCTGCTTTGTATTCTATATTCGTTTTTATTTCCCCCCCCAATCTGCTTACTCGGATCATCGGCATCTGCAAATATACACTGCCTCTCATCTGAGCCGTCTGGACAGTGAGCTCGTCCGTCACACACTTCTTTACTGGGGATGCACTTTCTCCGGTCACTGCACAAGAAATCAGCTGATGTGTTGAGAGAAAAAAGAGTTCAGAATCAGGAGCATCGAGGGTTAAAATAGCGCATCAATATAGCCACCCTAAAGCCTGCTGAATAAGTAGCCTGCCATTTCTTTGTCATTGCTAGACTTAGACATACCTGGGTTATTACAATGGACCAAACAGCCGGTCTCATCAAATGCATCAGGGCAGTCTCTTTGTCCATCACATAGCTGATTTTGAGAGATACATTGTGATGATCCTGGACAGAGAACTGAAGGAGTGATGCAAGCTGATGTAGGAATGACCACTGGAGGCTCTGTGGCTGTAGTAGTTACAGGATCTGGAAAGGAGTTAAATGAACACTTTTTGAAATGTTCACTCACTGGCTGGATTGTCTGCCGGCAAATCCAGTGGCAACGCCATCAAACAAAACTGAATGACTAAAAATAAATGTGTCGCATTACACTGGATTGTTGCTTTCCATTTTCCATTGGTGTGGTTTCACACCTATTGTTAAACGTTTCCAAACTTGTCCTTATGGTAGTAATAACTTAAGCCATTTAAAAAGAACAAGAAAACTAATTTATGACTTACTGCAGCCCATCTCATCTGAGCCGTCCAGGCAGTCTCTCTCCCCATCACACAGGAACTTCCTTGGGACGCAGCGCTTGCCATCATCACATTGGTGCTCGCAGCTCTTGGTTCGTTTCCAGCAGTCCAGCTCATCGGATCGGTCCTGACACTGTGCCTTCCCATCACAGACATGCGTAACCGGGATGCACCTCTTCCCGTGGGAACACTGAAATTCATCTGGGGTGCAAATAGAAATGACTCTTAAAATGAAACATTTATATTAAAATGAAAAAGCCTGTTCTCTTTGTCTTCTTGAGCACAGTTTACAATTCCCATTTTCATTAATGCCAGATGAAGGCAACTTCATATAATTTATACTAGTGATGGGTCAAAACAATACTGACGCATCGGCACTGTCGAGAGCACAGAGCGAAACCATCAGTGCGTGTATTGCTTTAAGGGGGAAAAAAAAAGTGACCGATGCTGTAACTGAGTTGTTTGGGTGTGAAGCGCCAAATTGTGTTTCTAAGGAAGCAAATGTATTGACGTCTTTGTGGGTTTGTTGGATGAAGATGAGAACACACCGTTTGCCATTTGGTGTCTGTTTGGTTTTGGCTTGTCATCACTCAGACATCATGGATCAATCAAGGAAGAGGAAATTTTCCCCAGTGTGGGATCATTTTGATCTTTTGATGCCGAATAAGGTAAATGTTTCTCCACCCGTTTGGCCACTTATTATGAGAGTAAACCATTTAACACTGTTTCTGCAGGACATTTTAATAAGATAAATTCACCTACAACACAATGAAAAGCGTCGGCTCTTGTCCATGGAGCGGTCATACATCAATAAGGAGCACAGGAGAACGGGTTTCAAAGACACGGAATCAACTAGGTCCAAATATGCTTCAGAAACTGTTTAAAAACTTTGTGAATGAACCTTGTTTTGTCAGTTAATTCCCTTCTAATATGCCATTGTCTAAAAACTTTTTTGAAATATGACAGCATAACAACTTACTGTAATCTTAAATAGGGCAGATTTTATCCTGAGACCACCATATTATCCAAACTCCTTTTTAAGCACTGATATCAGCCATCCAATTACTTCTTTAAACAATATAACCCAATCAACAGCAATTTAGCTCGTGTTTTTCTAAGCTTTTATCTTGTATTTCTTAGTTTCGGTAAGAATAACTTTGTTTTCTGGGTAAGAAATAAATAAAAACGCATCGCGAAACTAAATTTGACTTTCCAGTCTCTTCTTCCAGCAGAAATGGCAATCTCAAGTTTTTATTTAGGTTGCCTGCAAGATTTTAGGAATCCAGCAGATGTCACTGTTGTGTGAACCAACAGTGTCGATACAGTGTCAATAGAGTTTGGGGAATGTGCCGATACACTCGATGAGATCACATTTCCCCATCACTAATTTATAGAACTTCATGTCGTGTTTAACAAAAAAAAACCCAAAAACTTTCCATATAGACACCTTGTTTGCAGGTCTCTTGGCATCCTTGCTCATCAGATCCATCCAAACAATCGTTCTCGCCATCACATACGTGGCTGTATAAAACACATTCTGTGCCGTCTTTGCATGGCTTTGAGCCCCTGCGACACTTCAGGATGTTTGACTGAGCTGCAGGAGGAGCCACACTTGGGCAGTCATCCTCATCTGAGCCATCTTGGCAATGAGAGTGCCCGTCACACACCAGACTATTTGAGATGCAGCCCTGGTGGTCCTTGCAGTGAAATTCATCATCTGTACAAAAAAAAAGGATTCAATAAAAAACAAGAAACAATTATGCAAATCTTTAATGTGATGTTCTGCTGTGCTGTTAACCAGTAACTTGACTTACTCATAGTAGAGCATCTTTTCATACAGTTCTCATCAGATCCATCACTGCAGTCCCTTTTTCCATCACACTGTTGTGCTGGGAGGATGCATGAAGATGAATCTGGACACAGAACTGAAGGGCTGCTACATGACAGCTGGTTTGCAGGCTGATTAAAGACCGGTGTATTTTCAACAGCGGTGGTAATGGCAGTCTCTGTGGCATCTAAAAGTTGAAGAAACAAGAGGCAGTTGATGTCCGAGTTCCATTTAAACAGTCATTGTCATATTACTTTATTAGTATAGCTACCATAAAAATAAGTACAATTTCTGCTCGTTTTCACAATAAACCAGGTTGTGGCTGGTATTAATCTTAAGGCCAGTTTATACAGTATACAGGACCTGCCAGCCATGAGAATTGTTAGTAAAATGATTTCTACAGGTGAGATGTGTCCGGAAACTCACCACATCCTTCTTCATCTGATCCATCCCGACAGTCTCTCTCTCCGTCACAAACATGACTGAAGAGCACACACTCAGTCCCATCCCGACACAGGTTTGAGCCCAAGCGACACTTCAGAGTGTTTACTTGAGCAGCAGCAACAGAGGCTACACTTGGACAATCGGCTTCATCTGATCCATCGTGGCAATGAGAGCGGCCGTCACAAACCAGACTCTTGGAGATGCAGCTCCTCTGGTCTTTGCAGCGGAAATCATCTGAGATAAAATTATGAGTACATAAAGTATGCTTTTATATCAGACACACTGAGTAATCAAAAAAGTAAAAGAATCTAAGATATTTTATATCCATAGTGACATGACACAAAAAGCACAGCCCATATTTGTGACTTACTTTTAGAGGGACATCTTTTCATGCAGTTGTTCTCGTCAAAGCCATCAGGACAGTCTTTTAGACCATTGCAAAACTGGTTTGGAGAAATGCACAGGTGAACTGAAGATTGAGGACAGAGCACAGAGGGGCTGATGCAGGCAGGTGGAGTCAAGACAGGAGCTGTGGTCATAGGTGGAGTTCTGTTTAATGGCTCGATATTTGGCCTTGGTGGAGAAAGGGTCTGTTCTGTGACATCTGGGGGATATGAATCACATGGAAAAAGGGTGAATTTGAATCTTAAAATTTGGTTCCAAGTTCGAGCCTACATCAGATCTTTAGCCCATTGGATGCATTTTGTCAATAACCATGCAACAGATTTTTATTTATAAATATGATCAGTCAATATGGAAAACTGATAAAAATTAAGATTTCTACAGGTGAGATTAGGTTTCCAGAAACTCACCACATCCTTCTTCATCTGATCCATCCCGACAGTCTCCCTCTCCATCACAAACATGACTGAAGAGCACACACTCAGTCCCATCCCGACACAGTCTGGAGCCCAAGCGACACTTCAGGGTGTTTGCTTGAGCAGCAACAGCAGAAGCTACGCTTGGACAGCCGACTTCATCTGATCCATCGTGGCAATGAGCGCGGCCGTCACAAACCAGACTCTGCGAGACGCAGCTTCTCTGGTCTCTGCAGCGGAAATCATCTGAGAAAAGACATATTTTATATCTAAAGTTACATGACAGAAAAAGAACATTCCATATTTAACTTACTTTTAGAGGGACATCTTTTCATGCAGTTCTTCTCGTCAAAGCCATCAGGACAGTCTTTTAGACCATTGCAAAACTGGTTTGGAGAAATGCACAGGTGAACTGAAGATTGAGGACAGAGCACAGAGGGGCTGATGC
>CAAKHG010015842.1:0-19090 GCA_901007715.1 Dactylopterus volitans | reverse complement strand
AAAATCCAAAAAAAAAAAAAAAAAGCAGAACCAGTTTGGTCTTAATACAGTTTGTCTTTGCAGGTAACGTAGTGAGCTGATCCCTGTCCTTTTCATGAAAAAATAAAAACACTAGAGGAAAATGAAGAACGTAAAGAAAAAAAGGCACAGAGAAACAAAACTCAATCGTCTCAATAACACCGAGGTGGATGCACAGATATGGGATTATTCAGGAGGGCACACCATGTTTTACATGAGCCAACAAAGAAAAGATGTGAACGAAAAGGATGCTAAACGTTGCACAGCAAGAAACAACACAAATCACTTTGGTGGATAATTCAGATTTCTTACAATCAGGGAAAGCAGTGCTCTCTTTGTACAAATAAATTAATATGCCTGTCAACACTATCTAAAATCTTATGTACATCTTTTCTTTTACATCGTTGTATAATACATTATCAAAAACCTTATGAAAACATATTTACAAATCAATGAATCAAAAAGCACCCCCAAATCTTCTCCAGTGTCATAAACACTCACACTCTCTCTATTTCGCTCTCTCTCTCTCTACACACACACACACACACACACACACACACACACACACACACACACACACACACACACACACAGATTTATAAGGTGTCATAAATGGAGTGTTAATGGCAAGACTAAACGAGAGTGAAATGTAAAAGAAACACAGACCGAGCAAGTTTTGTGGAAGTTCTTGACGTTTGTCTGAATGTGAAAATTGTCCTGTGGGTTCATATCATGTGACGGGTCTATCTCAATCTCATCTCGCAGCCACCTGCTGGCTCCTCCCACGCAGCGCTGACCAGAGCTGTCTGCTCAGATATCGGCCGTCTTTGCAGCAGGAGAGCCGGCATGCAGTCTAAACTGGCCTCGGTGAATGGGCGCATGCATTTGTGTGTATATCGTGTGTGGAACAATGAAGGGCCGCATTGACAGCTGGTGAGCAATTATGCATGCTGTTTGTGTTTTTGGAGGACAAGTGCACATTGTGTCCATCCTCGGGAGAGCAGCAGGGATTTGACATCATCACGCCCCGTGCGTGCACATTTTATCACAAAACCACACGATCAAGTCAAATTGTTCACGTTTGAGGATTTCTGTCAACCTTATTGTGCCGTGATCTCACACTTAAGGCTGCAGTATATTGCTTTTCTCAAACCATGTGACATCTAAAGAAGTCAAAGTACAGAAAAAGGAGCCCACTTTCTTTTTAACCTCCCATCGCATCTTTTCTGCTCTTAGGAACAATTGCTGAACAGCTACAGTTTCTTCTCACCGGTCTGTGAACTCTGTGGCGCTGATGGCCAAATGAAAACACAACCTCTTGATTGTGTACAAATGCAACTGACTTTTAAAAGCTGCCCTCTGAACTCGAGAGAAAGCAACAAAATGTGGGTGTCTACCTCTCTTAAAACTAAATTGAATGATACAAAAGAAAAAAAAAAACCTTCATCCATCCAAAGACAATCCATCCATGATAACCACAAGACAGCCCCAGTAATGACATTTATAACATTTGTGATTTATTCTCATATGAATCTGTACAGATTGTCCCATCAACGCAGACGCTGTCCTTGGTTTCAGGGCTCCTTCCTGTTCTCGGAGCTCCATGACCCTCCCAGGAATAACACGGCCCAAATGAACACATCAAGGATGAAACACTTTGACTAGTTTCGTCACAAAATTTATGACACGTGGCACACACTTCACTCAGTTATCAATGCAAAAGACGACTCAAAAGAGGAACCAGTCTCCATTTCCCAGCGTCCATCAACACATTAGTACACATTTATAATTCCCAGCAGAGAAAAATAGATCCAACTTCAGCACGGACAAAGGTATGAAACTATTTTCTTAAGAGTCATGTTCTCTTATTACCGCTGCTGTTTTCAGGAGGAAAATTGGCATAGAACATGGCTGGGGATGGCTGCATGTAACACGTGACGATATGTTGTTCCTCCACTCAGAAAACTCATCTGAGTCACCCCTGACCTCACTGTGTGTGTGCGTGCGCCTGAGCGGCCATCTTCCCCGAAGCAGCCCTTTTAGATCACTTCGCAGTGGAGAGCATGGGCTGCTCCGTGTACCAGTGAGTCCCTGGGTCCGGCATGCTGCCTCCCAGTGGCAGGGCGATGAACTGCGGACACGTGCCGCCTCCTGCTCCCACAACCCCCATGCTGACACCCTGCGGGAACGGGTGATGGTGCGCGTGGTGTCCCATGGCATCAGTCCGACCAATGTGGATCTCATCCTCCTCGCCCTCTCCGGTGGTCTTGCGGTAGACAGGGTTGTCGAAGTTCATGCTCTTGGTGGAGTTGCGCCTCCAGTTGCGCCAAACCAGGTAGACTCCGGCGCAGACCAGGCCGAACACCACTGTGGCAATGATAGGAACTGCATGCGTTTAACACACAGTGGCAGGGACACGGGAAGGGGGGAGCGTTAACGAGGCATAACGAGTCCATGGCGTGAAATGACAGGCACAGAGAGGAGCAGAGCAGGCATGCGGGGGACAGAGAGGGGGCGGGGCTGTGATAGAGAGGTTGTGTGTGTGGGTGGCTGGCCTAAGTATCGGCTCAAAGTCGGGTCACATCAAATATTTACTGATTTGTAACACAGACTCCAAATCAGCAAAGCGCCAGTAAGGCCATGACTATGGAGTAAATTAGCTTTAAACTACCCTTGGAGGGGAAAAAAGACACAGTTTATCACATTGCCTCGGTAACTTATCCTCAGCAGCTCTGCCCTTGAATAAGCAATTCAGTAATGCTCTATTAAATTACACCAATAAAGCTCTCATGCTTTACTGGTCTCTTCCTCATTCAGTCCATTGGAACTAAGAGGACAGTTCACTTTTTTTCTGGTTTGTTAATGTTATGTTTTGTAATTGCTTTTGTTTGTCTTGTCTCTCAGTAATATTTCCTGCATTTGCAGTCTATTTATTTTCTTACAGCCTTTGACATTATGTAATAAATGGTGGAAAAAAACTAATATTAGTATTTGTTAGATAGGAATCTACTCCCAAAGGAAAAAACATGGTTGATCAAATTGTATTGTTATCTTAAATTAGTCCTACCCCAGAGAATTACAAGCATGATTTAAAAATAAGAAGTTGCTGTAATAACCACCAAACATTTAACTGCATTGTAATGGCTTGACATCAGTGATGTCAGAGACCTTTTTTTTTTAATAGCTACAGAAAATGGTTTTTTTTACAATGTGGATGAACCAAATTCTTTATATTTTTTCTTACCGCGTTGCAGCGTGTTTGCTACACAGAGACGAAAGGCCTACTGACAACAAGTCCTCTGGCTGTAGGGGAACCCAACACAACAACACAATGTGAAGTGAATAATGTGTCACACGCATAGAAAATGACTCCTGAGAAATCTCAGAGACGAAGACCTGCAGGCCAAAGCAGGGTCATGGTGGATGGACTGCAGAGAGGCCGCAGGCAGACAGCAGACTCATGTAACCCTGCAGGCCTTTGGAGTGGACAGACAAACGCAGGCGCTTCCCGTGACTTACCGATGGGGATGACCACTCCCAGAACAGCCACTGTCAGGTTCTCGCCCAGGAGGAAATGCTCGCTTCCAGCTGAGGAGACACATGAAATGGGACAGGGGAGTTAGAGCAAGGGGGGAGAACAGAGGGAGAGGGGTTTACTGTAGGAAGCAGAGAGAGAGATAAGCCAGGGTGGCAGGAGGGAGGAACCGCTGGAATAGAGGGAGATAAAGGCGGTGGGGAGCAGGTGCTTACGCTGTGGTGTGTGTTATAAAAAAGGAGGCAGACAGTGAAAAAGAGGGTGAAAACCGAAAGAGGTGGGAGAAAATGATGAGCTGCACGGCATTTGAGCGCTGCCCTGTGAAACTCAGGTGCCAGGACGTGCCCACCAACCTTGCCCTTGTTCATCCAGCCTTCACTGAGTTCCAATGTCGCCACTCACATACACTTATTTACATATCACATTCTTACTTATACACGCATCTATGCAGACCACCACACGCATTTCCTTCCAGACATCAGACATTTTATATATAAAAAATATGTGTGTGTATATATATATATATTTATATAAATGTGTATAAAACATTGTATATGTGTCTAATACATATACATAATTCTGTATATAGTATAATATATTGTTATTATTTTTATATCATTCTATCATTTAACTGCAATAAAAACATAGGGCAATATTTTGCACACTGCGAATGTATTCTGTTTGTATTATCATACTGATAATGCTAGTGTATGTTACATACTTCTCTGTTCTAAGAAGAACTTTATATTTATTTTCCACTTAATGTAGGTTATACTGATTTTTTTATTTATATTTGATTTGTTTAGATATTGTTAATGCTGTTTATATTGGGATCGATTTGTAATTTGTAATACTGTTCTAATTGTTATATCTTGGCACTTCCTTCCTGTAGCTTATATTTATTGATACTAACATGGAGCAACTGTGGCTGTGACCGTACAATTTTCTCTGGGATTAATAAAGTATTTCTGATTCTGATTCTGATGCAGCAGCCCACGCTGCACATTCAGCAGAATTTATGGATGGAAAGGCGACCTTTTTAAGACGACAAGCTGCCATCCATCACAGATATTATAGGCGCCTCACTTTAATGCCATCATTTATGCTAAGGGTGCGGTGGTAAGCTACATTATGAGTGTAAGTAGGACCAGAGGATGTGGTACTTGGCAGTAGATGAGGATGCTCAGGTGAGTGCCGCTTTGTAAGATTGCCTGTGTTGCATCTCTCCTGAATCGGCCGCTGTGCCCTTTCCACGGTCAAAAGAAACATTTTAATGACATAGGGCTGGAGTTCTTTATCTTTAAATGATAATGTCGGTAAATCAGACTTGCCAGTATCTTCACGTACAGGTGGTCCGCATTTTCAGTTCAGAGGTTACTTACAGTGTTGCGAGACGCTGCTGTCCCCTGCGGGCGTTGTGGGGACGACTGTCACGGTGGCCGTCGAGTGAGATCCCAGCGCCTTCGACTCCTGTGACGACAGTGGCTTGAGCGTGCTGATGGCTGTAAGGGGCTCGAGGGCTGACGAGGGAGCTGTGGTCAGGTGGGGAGTGGCGTCCGCCTGTGATACTCCCTCTGAGGGTGGTAGGAAGTCCTCAGCGGCCGTCGCTCTGGTGCCCGGTGTCAGTCCAGGAAGTGAGGATGTTGGTGTTATGTCGTTTCTCGGTGCTCCTACGAGGAGAGAAAGAGTTCAAACTTTCAACCTTAAAAAACTGAATGACTGTAAACTTTTATAGTCCCTTAAAAATGTTCCATACATTAAGCATGCTGTATTAAAAGGGTACATCATTTTGCCAAATATGCTTGTTCACTTTCCTACAGATAAGGACACTCATGACTGTGCAATAGACACAACCTGAGCCTAGTCATGAGACCAGAAACAGAGATTGTATGCAATTGGCAGCCTATATAAATGGTACAAAAATCAAAGTATGGAAATAAAATTTTGTCATTATTCAGGTAGTTACATAATCGACTTGCTATATCCGTGCAAAACTAAGCTGACTGGCTACCAGCTGTAGAGTGATACGGTGCAGGTAGGTATGAGGGTGCAATGAATTAAAACTAATTATAACTGCTTAATCAGTTTGTGTGGTTTGATCTGATCTGTCACACATTTTGTTTGAAATATTTGATGGCTGAGCGCATGGGGACACTGCTACATTCATTGATATTTTAGCTGCAACAAAGATGGATGGGGTTGTCTATTTTGATTGGCTGAGTGCTTCTTAGACAATCAATCAGCCAGTGAGTTGCGGGAACCATGAATAAACATAAGGGCACTCCAGCGAGCTAATTAATGGCCACAGTTGGTTATTCTGATACTTGTACCTGGACAATATGCAGTAAAATTAACTAATGTGCAGTGATGCATGTTAAAAAACATCTCCTTGTGTTTATGATGCTTTCAGCTGTTACTATAGATACAACTGATTATCCACTTTATTCAAAGCAGCCCTCTACTCCAATGTAGATGAAGTTACATTAACATTGTATCATAATGTGATTTGATACAACATCATAAACTATATAAATTAAATGTAGACATCCGGTGATGAACTGCACTCTACTGAACACTGACTGATGTCACTACATTAAGTCAGGTTACAGATTCACAAACCATGTTGCTTAGAAGGAGCATATTAAATTATTTAGCTGTACCTACTACAAATAAAACATTTATTGATTTATTACATGCATTCCATTACCTGTGTGATACAAATGCATTAAGACCAGTGATCCAAAAAAAAAAAGAACTTTCAAGCTGTGCACCTCAAGTGCTTAGAACCTTGTACTTAATTATTGAGTTTCACAAATTATTGTTCATACATAATTTATACACACTTTCTAGTCAAACGCGAACATTATGTTATGAATACCAAATAGAGGACTGGCAAGATTACCAAGTCATACATTTTTTAACTGACTTGAAAGACTAACTTTAAATATCAGTTAGTTAGTTTTTTTAAGTTCCATTTATGATACCTGTGTCTGTTTATTTGTTGGCAGGACTATCCAAAAACTATCAGGCTGAATTTCACTGAAGTTTGGGGAGTGTATTACAGGCAAAAGAGGAAAAAGCGGAATTTTGGGGCCAAACCAACCACGACCCTGCACACACTCTTCTGACTAACCTTCTGTCAGCAGGATTGCTCAAAAAACTACCAGGATGTTGTCCATGAAGGCGGAGCTGGAACATGGGTGACGGGATACTAATTGAACATTTCATAGACTTTGGCGGAGATATGTCTTCGACAGCGTGCCCGTCTGTATGATTGTTATATTTTTCCATTGTTTTTTCACTGTTTTTGTCAAAATTGACACTTTCTCAGTTGTTCTTTATGTTTTGTCATAAACCATGTTACTGATATTAGTAGCAGTAGTAGTAAATGCTGTTGGTACCTCAAAGGTCTCAACAATTTTTTATGTAGAAGATGAGTGCACACAATACTATCAAACAGACTCTCCACATACGGCAGAAATTGATTATTGACACTGTTCGCACCGAAAAGCTCTGCCCAGCGAACCCTTTTGGGTGTTATTGATTACCATCTGTGTCAGTTACCACTCACCTGGCACACAGCCCCTCATGTCCGGGCCCAGGTCCTGCCCATCGGGGCAGGCGCAGGTGTATTTGGGAGAGTGTTCGGTAATTTGTGGAGCTTTAAGACACAAGTACTCGCAGCCTCCATTAGCCACACTGCCCAGATTACAGCTGTCTGGACCTGGAGACAATAGCAGAGAGGAAAAGAGAGGCATTGAAAATTATGGAGGTAATGTGACGTGAAATGATGATCACTTATTCCATATAAGCAGAAAGAAAGAGTGAGAGAGAGGAGAGAGAAAGAGAGTGAGACATAGAGAGAAAACTCTGACTGCTCCCCAACATTGTTGATGTAAATCTGAAGTAACTAATACAAAACCTAAAATTCCAAAGTTTAACTACAAGCTAAAAATTACGTGAACGCATGGTTATCGCAGTGGAAAGATGAAATTCAGCTGGAGGCTCTGAGAGGCACAAATGACAACCTCAGACAAAACCAGATATGGAGAGTGACGCACAGAAATGAGCTCAGTCATGATAAAGTTCAGTTCAATTCACATCAGGATTGTCCTGTATAGGAAAAGTCAGGTTTGGAGGCAGAGATTTGACAGCAGCGGGTGTGTGTGTGTGTGTGTGTGTGTGTGTGTATACTGCTGCTGCCAAAGCTTTGATCAGTCTGCTACATTTACAAGCCTCGCCATTATTTATTCATGTGCCTGGGCTAACACAGACACACAAAGGAACCATATAGATGCCACTGAGCTGCCAAGATCACAGTGCAAGGAGGAAACCGGGTGTGATGGTGTGATGACACACGCGTGCAAAGTCACACATACGGACGGTCCACACACCTTGTGGCTGTCGGAGCTGGTGGAAGACCACGATGTCATGAGGATCGTTGAGGTTCTCAGCCAGAGTGTGAATGTCTTGACCGGTCAGCCTGTTGGCCATGAAGACCGCCGCTCTGTCTCTGTCTGTCCAGTAGATGCGATCCTGCATACAAGGCCAGTCATATGAGTAATAGTACATATTCTGTATCGTCTTACAGTGTGCAGCATTATAACAAAAGGACTTATTTCCAGAAAACAGAAGAGCAGAGTACAGATGAAAAGACAGATTAAAAAGGACTAACTGCTTTCTATAATGAGCTCCCAGGACTTATCATTCTAATATATGACGAACAAGAGGGAAAAGAAAATTAAGCCGAAATAAATACGCATTCACAAACATTCGCTGACACACGATTGTAACCGTATTATTTGCAGAAGAGCTTCGACTTTTGCACGCAGTATTAGACCTCAAATGGTTCAAATATTTCCTCTTTAAATAAAAACATACCAGCTCAGAGGCACAATTTAAAAGAGAATGCTGTTTAGTAATTGATTTGTTTTCTTCCCTCAGACAGTTATAGACAGGCGCTGACGTTTTTGCTGTTGCCTTAGAAACAAGGGGCTAATCCCCGGCAAGACAATGAACCTCGCCACATGAGTTTTTAAGTGCGTTTGAGTCAGTCACTGAGCCAGAAAGACATGGTAATGCGAGGCGCCCAACTCAAGCGCCGCTTAAGAACACTGATGTAGCGTGTTCAGCCAAACGGCTAACATCCAGAACAAGGAGGTCACCTTGCAGTCAGAATGGGGAGGAGAGCAGAGACGCCCGCGATCGATGATATTACAACATACCAGAGAGAGTTTATCATCATTACTTTACACCACAGAAAGCGGCTGACAATGGCAGAGTTAAGCGACACACGGTTGTTCACTGGAAACGCTGCCAGTTGTTATGGTGAATGGCACTGTCATTTCATAAATCACAATTACAGGAGGAGATTTTTATCCTGGATATGACTTGTTTACACCTCAGGCCAGGCCACATTCACATCGATGACCCTCCATCCAGTTGTGTGGAATTCAAATGGCCCTAGGCAGCAATGTCCCTTTTACTTTCGCGTCGGTCATCAAATCATTGACTAAAAGTAATAACTCAAGACTTGATGACGGTCTATAATTGCTCAATATACTTTATTTTCCATACAAAAGACAACGATCTGGAGTTCTTGGACTTTTGTTAAAACAAAAACAGAAGAAAACTTGTAATTATGCATGTAAGAGGCATTTATGTCTATTGTGGGCAAGTTATTTAATTTATTAGGTTGTGGTTACATCATTTGGACACTGGGTGGTTGTGACTAGAGTTCGCCTTATATAGAGGGCATAGGTGACAGGAAAAGGCGGGCAGGAGGGCAAACAGTTCTCACCAGACCGCACGGCAGACCACAGACAAGCAGGACAGAGCTGCACCTGCCATAGAAAACTGGCATGTTAACCTCTTGCTTTTCCTCAATAAACCACCAACTAACTGCAACTGTCACCGCCTGGAAATCTGTCATTTGGGTCTGCGGTGGTTCACGCCTGCCCCGCCAGTGAAGTAATGACAAACGCTTGTATGTGGAAAACCTTTTGGAAATTGGAAAAATTGTCATTGCACTGCATTTTATTTGGCATCTCCATTAAAAGGTTTTGCATTGGATGGACTTTTATTTTGAGACACAATTACTGTGGAAAACATTTATTCTGTCGCAAGAAAATGTGCTTTCACAACTAAAAGTCCATCCCGAGGTCCAGACCAAACGAGGTGGCCGTGAAAGCGCCATTAGATCAAATGTGCTCTGTACTGTCACAGGATGTATGCGGGAATCCAGGCTTAGTGTCGTGCGGGCATTTAAAAATCTGTCCGTGTAAATCTTCACAGCTGCTAAATGAAAGCTGTATCTCTGCTCCTGCTGGGACCGGGTCCCTCTGGCGTGGTCCCACTGAGGAATACGCCACGAGGGCGATGTCATTACCACCTATCTGCTGGGACTTTGCTGTAGTGGTTACAAACACAAACACACACATAAATGCAAATCAAATGGCTGCGGAGCTGCGCCTTCACATCAGTAGTTTGGTTCGCTTGATTTTGGAGATGCACCGAAACACAATTAAAGTTCATTACTGTCTTTTGCTTCAGGCTTGGCTATTAACAAAAGACAGATTATTTACAGACGGTCACACAGACGGACAGGTAACCAACTGATTTGGTCATTTTGACATCTTTCTCCCTGCATCATCATCAACACCGCATGGCAACAGACACATAACACACCAGGACACACACAGACTGATCATGTAGTAAATTGAATTTCACAGTCATTACTTTCAAACTCCCAGTCATACTGCAGGCCCCTGTGAGACTAATGAGAAAGCGAGAGATATGATGAGTTGTGGGAGGCCAGACGACGCCACAGACCCAAATCCTTGAAATCTGTAATTGTACCAACACGAGATAAATCTAAAGAGAGACACACACGAACCTCAAAAACAGCCAGGGCGTAGGGATGTCCCAGTCGCTCTGCAGACGCCATGTGTGTCCTGCGATGAGCTCCATTCAGGTCCACGCTGGCGATGAGGTGCAGCTTCGAATCCACCCAGTACAGACGCCGATTGGCTACATCTGAGAACGCACGCGCACGCACGCACGCGCACAGAGACAGAGAAGAGAGCGCTAGGACTTTCCCAAGCTGAGTAGAAATTGATTGTCTTCTCAGTAAGCACTCTTGCACTCTGACCAACAAATCCCTTTAGGTGATATTGATTGTGTATTAAAATGTCAGTCTCATGATTAGACTGCGGCAGGTTTTTCTGCGTCAATCCATAAGTTTTGGAAAAACCTCTGACAACATTCCGAAATATTGTGAGAATTTCAGGAGTCTATTTTTTTGCCGTCATCATTGAACGCGTACTTATACCTCTACCTACAGTCTGCTGATTGCATTAGCATTTTTTTTTTTTGGAACGTTACACAACACACAGCAAAGGACAGAGGCTGAAAAACAGTTGCTCTCCTCTCACCCAGCGTGATGCCGTTGGGCCATTCAATGTTATCAGCCACCAGCACTTGTCGGTCCACTCCATTCATCCCGGCCTTCTCTATCTTGGCTCTTGTTCCCCAGTCTGACCAGTACATGAAGCTGGATTGAACAAACAAGGCATGGTCACCATCAAGGAGAGCTCATGAGAGTTACTGCTGCTGTGCACAGCAAGAAATGTGTACACCAAGTGTTGTGAGCTTGTTTGTGTGTAATCTGCATCGATTTATATGGATAGTGATTATCTGTCACTGTTTGTTTTTTTGCGATTGGGGCGCATAAAAATCAGTGTGCTCATTTTCCTCTCTGATTTTTCTCTGATGTCGCACAACTTTGAAGCGTCTTTAATTGCTGCAGTTTACCTTGTGAAAACTCTAGGAATCACCGACCGAGCTGCAGATACAAGCAATGTTATGGCCTCCGCGGGGGCGTCAGTTTTCATGATGATAGTCACTTCTTATCTCTGAGTGCGTACATCCCCAGTTCCTTTCCTTGCCTCCTCTCCTCACCACTTAGTCCGTGTTATATTCAGATAGCAGAAGAGGAGCTGGATTCATGTGAGAGAAACGTGTGGATGATTTTTTTTTTCATTCCTCACTGCGGTTTAGAACAGCACTTTACGAGGCGATGAAAGACGCAACGTTTGATCACACGTTTTGAGCGTCCTAAATTACTAATGAGGAGCCGCGCGCCATGCCACGCGGGTGTTGGGGGCGTCCTCAAAGATGGCGGGCTGAGATTGTTTCCACGTCACGGGCAGGAGGGCGGAGGACAGAGGAGATGTGGAGGCACAAAGTACAGAAGTGCCATGTGTGTTTGTGCAGCGGTTGCTGTAGTGCTGGTGGCTCCCTCATTACTCATTCTCCTCGCCTGCTCTGCTTTCCCTCCTGCCAGTCATCATCTCATCATCCCGGACTCTCACCCTCTCGCCTCAGCCAGGGTGGGAGTCAGAACATTCAGGACACTTTAATTTGTGTTCCGAAAGCTGTTGCTGATATTGTTATTTCGGTGGAGCAAACTCTTCTCTCTCTCCCTGTTACCAAGGATCACGTCAAGCCTCGCTCCAGCCTGGAATCCCTGATCCGATCTGCCCTGCTCGCTGTCGCTTCCTGCCCCTCCCCATCCACCTGCAAAGCCTGAAACATGACTCCGCTTTTCATTCCTCGTTTTTATATTAATAAGATTCCTAGTTCCTGCATATTAAGATTGTAATTTCTGAACATTTCTGCTGATTCCCTCAACTAATCAAGTGGAGCGCCAGTTGAGGCAGGCCAGGGAAGTCAGCCTCAAAGCCAACAGTTAATCACCATCAATCAATTAGACACTCAAGGCAATTGCCAATATAAGCCACGGGTGTGCAAAAATATTGGAGCAACTACTTAAGCCATTTCCCTGTCACCATTTTGCGTGGTGAACTAAAATAACCACCACCGCCCCTAACAACTCCTCCTATTGGCACATGCCTTTAAAAACATGTTTTTATGTGTATTATTACACGTGTCACACAAAGTTATGGTACTCAGCTTCTGAGGGTGTGGCTGTAATCTTCACGTGTTTGCTGTCATGTTTCTGGTTGCTTGTAAATGGGAGGGTAAAAGCTGCCGCTGTTCAACGCTCTCATACTGCTGGTGTGATGAAGAGGCCGTCTGAACGTCGGCATTCTGCCAAAGATCAGTGAGTTCCAAACTCCAAAAAAAAATCTACAGTTGGCATTCTGCTGGAGGACTGTGGTCCTAACTGTGCTTGATTGCTGATGATTTCCACTTCCCCTTACAGACAAGATGCACAAGATGAAACTTGGCTGATCTCCGTCACATCAGTTTGGTAAGGAAATCTACGTGCAAATGACTGCTGCAATGGCAGTGACGTGGAAAAGGGTTAAGCTCCCAGATGTTTCTCACAGCAAATGAAAGGCTAAATGCCATTTTGGTATGAGTTCAATACAGTTTGAATGGTTATTGTGCAATATCAGTCACAAGTCTGCCAGAGCGATAATACGGCGTGATGTAAATGTCTACTGCCGACAATACCGGCAACCTGTCACTGGGTGTCACGGTCTGTGTGCTCCAGATTCCTAATCTTCAGTTATTAATGCGTGTTTAAAAAGGAATAATTTCTGAAATGCATGTATGAGTCAGTATGAACAATGAGCCTGTATATTTTGGATTCAATTTATGTGTTTGTTTTGAACTGGGTTTTTATCACCAGAAGAAAAAAGCTGCAAAAGCACACGCTGGCATGGATTCATAAAGCTATCCAGATTAGGAGCAATCAACCAGGACAGAATTTCTAACAACTATGGAGGCAGGATGCTAAATGGGTCAGAGGCTTGGTACTCTACACACAAACAACAGCTCTCTTATGTTTATCATCAGACTTGATCCCAGGAGGGAATTATGCTTGTTCATCGTCTGGGTCCAGACCTGAAATTATTTTGCAAATCTTCATCTGGGGTTAACTAAGAAAATCGTGCCTGCAAGCACATTTTACTAACATAAATCTATTAGAAATCCCACATGAACCCAGTTTGTTCACAGCACACAGTTCAGTGATCAGCATATGTTTTTAATTAGAAGTGAATAGTAGAGGTTAGTACATAATCAAAAGGCATCACTGTTTCACCTCTATGATTATTTATCCTGCTCACCAAGCTTCATCAATGGTTATAGCACAATAGGTCATAGTTTAATTTGTGAGCCTACTCATACACAGACACATGCACGAACAAACACATCAATGTATTTCTATCTTGGTGACATAATGCATTTCCTTACTCTTAGCCAAACCATCTTAACTTAGTGCCCAGTCATATCCTTCACCCCGAACGCGTCCTAAAACCAATTCTCACCTTAAGGTTGAAACCAAGTCGTTAAAGTTGTCTTACACAGTGAATACCAGCACACACACACACACACGCACACTCACCCATGATGGGGATCCAGTGCTATGGCTCTGGGTTCGCTGAGGTCTGTGTTGATGAGGGTGCGTCTCTTCGTGCCGTCCACCGAGGCCACTGAGATGGATTTGTCACCAGAGTCGGTCCAGTACAGGTTGTGCTGGAGCCAGTCCAGAGCCAGACCCACAGGAGTGTGCAACAAGGAATCCACCAGTGGCACCTGCTGGGAGGGGTCACTGGCCTCGTGGATGAAGGCACTGCGGGGGCAGGATGCGGCAGTAAAGAATAGGAATGAGTGGGGGATTATGGGCCAGATTGGGGGACATTGGAAAAAACAATGGCAGTGTAAGAAATTTTAAAAAATCCATAACTGAATACTTTTCATGTTATTGAAAGTCAGCAAAAATGTGTCTGTAGAGGACATATGACTGGCCTCTAGATTACGTTATGATGACAGCTGAGGTGCATGCTAATCCTCCATTGTGCACTTTTGGCTGCAGAGGCTGTAGCCTTGTGCAGGTTCATCTGGGGGTTAGAGTCCTTCTTTTGCCGACCACTTATCAGAACAGACAAGGCTTCACTCAGGGGCTGCCCTGCTCGCTAATGACTTGACCCCAGCAGAGGTGTGAGGTGAGGGCCTGGTAACTGTGCTCCCCAACAGGAATTTCAATTTTAGTTTCCCCAGAGAGCTTTTCTCTTAACATCCTTTTTTTATACAGAGAACACAGTGCTCCAATTAGAATAAACTCTAGGGAGGAAACGTGGCTGGGATAACATTAGTAAATCTAGATCTAAAATAATAGCACGCCAAAATGAAGGCAAAGTCGATTAGCTTTCAGAATCATCAAAAAATACAACATGCATATCACGAAATCATGCTGAGGTACAACAAAATAGGACTGAATGAAATGATACGTTCAGCTCAGCGCAAGATGAGGCATCTGTTTCGATATTTCAGTGGTTCAGATTTCAAGGTTTTCCACTCAAAATAGTTTCTAAAAATCAAAGAATGTTTTAAAAGTCTGGTTAGATGTGATTTCATTTATGCTTGCTGTTTATTTCAATTGAATTAAAAAAAAAACTGCAGAAGAATGTGGGTGGTTTGTAGAATTTCTGGTTCATGATGTAACAATGTAGTGATGCAACTGTTTGTAATTTCCATTGCAAGGTGATTTCAGAAATTGTACCTGTGTCCCATACTGGCTTGATGCTGTGATTTTTTTTTTTTTTTTTTTTTTTTTTTTTTTTTTTTTTTTGTATATCTGTTGTCATTGGTAGTTGTTCATGTGTGTTTGTATTGTTGTAGTTTGTGACCATGTTGCTGTGCTGCGTTCTTGGACCGGTCACTCTTGGATAAAGTATGTGTGTGTGTGCGTGCGTGCGTGCGTGCGTGCGTGTGAGTGTGTCTGTGTGTGTGTGTGTGTGTGCGTGCACGGGTGAGTGTGAGCGTGTGTGTTTGTGCGTGCATGTGTGCGTGTGTGTGCCTACAATGTATTAAACAACAGCATCTAAAGAATGTTAAACCAATTCACAAAACTGGCAACTAAGAACAACTGGCAACTCATGTAGAATGCAGCTTGAGTCCAAATGAAGCCCCGAAACACAACAGAAAAATCTACTTCATTGGATAAAATCTAAGATCAGGGTTGTGAAAAAATCAGAAATCAGCAGTTGGAATTGAAATAATCAAAATTAAGAGCTGAAATGATAGTTTAAAGCCAGTGATCTGCCTGCAGACTGTTGTTTTGCTAAGTCCCCAGACAGGCACTGAATCTCATCGACCTTGAACTGGACAGCCTGGAATTCATTTCACTGTCTCTCTACCGCTTTCTAATCCATGTACCTGTAGATTTTTCGATGAAAGCGATCACACCAGAACACACGGTTATTCGCCACATCCAGGTCCAGAGCCACAGCGTTCTTCTGGGTAGACACCACCTGGCTGTAGTCTCGCTTCACCAGGTCAATGCGTCGGATCTCATGTCGGTTGGTGAACAGTAAGTAAGGGCTTTTTCCTGCATGCAAAAAGGAAATATTCAGAGCTCCATTTTTTTTTACGTAAAAATTAGGAAAAGTGCTTTATTCAAAAGCCCTAAGCTGGACGGCATGATGGATATCAGAGATCAGATCATCAAAATGTTTCCGTGCTGGATATGTGGATGCAGGAAGCATTTAAGATGTAATGTGGGGACTCTGTCTTAATTTAACATAGATTAATAACACAGAGTTTCCTTAAAGCAGCTCAATATCCTCCAAACAAGGCAAGTCGGGAGAATAATGATTCATTAAAAACTCCTGGATGGTTTCAGTATTGACCAGTGTGCCTCTAATCTCCTGATACATCAGAAGTACAAAATGCAGCATTACACAGGAAATTCATCAATATAAGTGAGCAAGTGCATGCGGGCGCACACAATCACACACACACACACACACACACACACACACATACACGCACTCACACACAAATACCCAATCATTGGATTCCATCATCTTTTTACATTCCACTGGCTTCCATTAATTTCCTGTAGAATTAGCATAACCACATCCACTCCCTGCCTAAACACAGGGCTATCAGGATCCTGTGATGCATGGATAAGACAAGTTGCAGTTAACGTCCATTTTGTCCATAATAAAGTACATGAGGTGAAGACTTTGAATTAGTTGTATTAAGAGTATAAAAATGTCATCACTTCATTATTTCATCATATTGGACATTTGTCTGTAATGTGTCATAATCAGGGTATGACTTAAGCTTAGATACATCATTTCTGATGCCACAGTGACGTTGGTCAACCAAAATGTGATGAGTTCATCCAGGTTGACGTTTGTAACATCTTCAAAACTTGGGCGTACAGGTTCCTCCTGGCTTGCTGCCACGGATGAATAGAAAAGTCATCACCCTAAAATCGTATCCTTAAGCAATCTTGTTTCAAATGTGCTCTATGAGTTAAGTGAGTGGGAACAAATGCAGAGAAAACACTTCAAATGCAGTCACCCCCACTGATGGCTGGATTACATGAGAACCTTGAAGAAAAACATTAAAGAGATCCAGGTGGTTTTAACGATGGTGCTACCGCAAAGATGGTGGCCTTTTTTTCAGAGCTCCATGACAAAATTAAAGCTGTCCAAAGCAAGAAACAGCTGCAAGAATCCCCATTTGAACAAGAAACACCGATCTCAGTGTTATGAGAAAGGTAGAGTTGAACATCTAGTGGATCTTCATCTTTTCCACCTGGTCTCCTTGCTGGACCCACTGAACAGACTGGAGCCCCACAGACGGTATGAACCGCAAAATTACTGATTTTCTGGTCTGGACGAGAGGTACGACATGAAATATTTAAAACTTGTAATAAAGATGCCTCTCGTGGATGTGCGCTGATCCGCTCACAAGCGATTATAAACGCGATTCGGAGCAGAAAATATTCAGAATGTGACTTCTTATTTTGGACTCGACCGTAGATTTTTTACCGTCAACAGGAGCAGACTGCCGCAATCTGTTTCCCCCATCAGCAGAGAATCGGCTATTCCTGTCACTGCTAAAGCAAGAGAGCTGCCTCAGGACTCAGCACTTTTTAATAGCACAGTGAGTTGTTGTCAGCGTAGTTTCCAAATTGGTTAAGCCTGGTCTGGCTGAATTCAATTTAATAGATTTAACCATGCCATGCTGCATACTACTCCGAAAAGCCGTTCTGACATTCTTACCGTGGCTACAGTTTTATACATTTGACCTGAGTCCCTCTTTTGAACTCTTTGCTGACTGCATGATGCTTGAATGGAGACTGATGGAATTTGTGGCTGATGTAACATTTTGTGGTAACATCTCACTGGATTCTACTGTGTGGTCTTTTTCCTCCAGTGTGATGAAAAGTGGAGGTGTTGAGTATGGTGGAATCAATTAACCTAATGAACGCAGTGCGCTTGGGGGCCACGCGAGCACATTTCATCAAGAAATATATGTGGCTTGGTGGAGATACGTGCTCATGTTTTATCGCTCTCTTTCTTCGCTTAATTATGACCCTGCTTCTGATTGTCTACAATGACACATTTACTTTTGCTGTGAACGGAACCTTCATTTGTCTGTGAAAAAGTAGCACAATCCATTCAGTGTTCTGTCTTTTATCTGTGCATATAGGGACTTCAGGTTTTAAATGGCAGAGGAATGCATTTCATGTGATGACCTCACATTCAATTTTCCACGACCATTTCCTCTTTGTAGAAAGGAAAAAGTGACCACTATTAGCCAAAAAAAATAGACAATAACTTTTGACCATGGTGAAGAGGGCTGCAGGAGATATTTGCAAACTGGGTTTAACTACAACTAAAACTACAGTAAAAAAAAGAGACACATGAGAAAGACAAAGTTGGGAACAGCAGTGTCACAGAGAGAGAGAGACACAAAAGAAAAGCAGTGTGTGGTAGCTTTGCTATGTCATTAGCGCACAGACCTGTTAGCACTGAGCGCCTACATTTCTCTGTGTCCTTGTTCCACTTTGGGTACTAGCTCGCCTATTTTTAGAGATATCTGCCACTGATGAGGTCACCCACGTTGCATTTTAATTAGACCCTCATGTGAACAGGTACCTGAGACGCATTCGCTGTCTGTAATCATATTTTTGTCTCTTTCTTTCTGGCATATTTTTCATAGATACAGTAGGAGTGTGCACCTGCAGGTAGGGTACACAGCCCACCTTACTCTTGCATCGTCTATATTCTGATGCTGAATGGTAATAGGATGGCAGATGCAGCCAGCTATCTCTGGGGGGAGATGTAGAATTCCCCCCTTAATGGTCTGCCTGGCTCAGTTCGCCTTTTGACAGCCTGTGTCGCAGCCTCACTGCTGAATGTTCCCGCTTTGTCCCGTTTCCTCCGGTCCAACTCTGGAAGATGACATTGATGTTGAGAACGGTTTTAAGTGTTCTGAAAAACTGCCCATTACAATAACATTTCCAGCCCCTCTAAAGGAGGGAAGCAGTCCCCAGCTGGGTTTATGGGCTGTCACACTGGGCATAGTTTACTCTCAAAGCTGCTGCATTCACTGTGATGCTGAGCTGTTCTCTCCTGGCCATCATAAACAGATAGCAAACACACGGGCAGCCATGCAGAGAAAGACACAGAGGCGGGTGGGGGGGGATATGATCCAAAAGCATACAGTGTGTACAACTGCAAACACAGACACGCTTGCAATGTG
>CAAKHG010015841.1:13977-33502 GCA_901007715.1 Dactylopterus volitans | reverse complement strand
CACACACACACATGCTGACCTGCTCACACACATGCTCACACGCTCACACACATGCTGACATACACACACACACATGCAGTGTACTTCATTTTGTTAACTTAAGCTGCTGTTGGCAAATTGATCTGGTGTTAAACATTACAGTTCTTCAGATCAGCAGTACTGCAGAGTCAGTGAAAATGTCTGTCTCTGTTTTTTTGTCTTTTTTGTGCACTTGACTGATATCAAAAAAGCAAAAAGACCAATGAAAGCTGCCAAACAATCAAACCATTTCATTCATCTTTTACAGAATAATTCTTTCTTATGTTTCTTATGGATTCACATTCATGATCATTCATTCACAAAGTTCAATCAATCAATCAATCAATCAACCAACCAATCAATCAATCAACCAATCAATCAATCAATCAATCAATCAATCAATCAATCAATCAATCAATCAATCAATCAATCAATCAATCAATCAATCAATCAATCAATCAATCAATCAATCAATCAATCAATCAATCAATCAATTTCATTTATATAGTGCCAAATCACAACAGAAGTTATCTTGTGGCACTTTACAAGAAGAGCAGGTTAAGATCGCACTCTTCAATTTACAGAAACCCAACAAATCCCCCAGGAGCAAGCACTTGGCGACGACTGCAAGAAAAAACTCCCCTTTCACAGGCAGAAACCTTGAAAAGAGCCTGGCTCGAGGTGGGCGGACATCTGCTTTGAATGGTTGGGCTGATAGAGAGAGAAATAGAGAGAGAGAGAGAGAGAGAGAGAGAGAGGGAGAAGCAGTAGGATGGAGAGAGGGAGAGGCAGAGTAAGAGGGAGGGAGGGAGGGAGGGAGAGAGAGAGAGAGGAAGGTGGGTTGGGGGATGGGGAAAGGAAATGCACAGTAACAACATCAACAGTAACATAATAACGATAACGGTGGTGGAGGTCCGTGATGGCCATAAAAGTCTCCATCTCTGCAAGACAAGAAAACAACTCCAGGGAAGAAGTTAAATTAGTAACATGGAGGAATGGATGAGGAAGAGGATGGGAAAGGAGAGAGAGAGAGGAAGAGAGGGGCCCAGTGCATCATGGTTCCCCGGCAGCCTGAACCTATAGCAGCATAACTAGGGGCTGGTCCAAGGCGAGCCTGAGCCAGCCCTAACTATAAGCTCTGTCTGACTATAAGACTCCAAAGGTTTAAAAAGGGAAATAAAAAGACATTAACTAAAATTATAAATGCAGATTTCAGAGACCATAATAGCTTCAAGTTATTATCATAGACCAACAAATGAATGCAAGGTAACCAAGCTGAAAAATTCATTACCTAATCTCCTTGTTAGGAAGTCAGAAAAATTCCTTCCAAATTTCTGCTTGCTGGCCAAGAGGCTTACACCTAATCAACATACCATGGAGGTAAAGCACTTTGGGAATAAATCCTGCAGGCAGCAGGTATCCATCAAAGGGCCGGGGTCAACTGCCTTTAATTTCCTCCCAGGTATATTCAAATGAACTGTAATTTAAACTAGCGCATGCTAGAGCTGGGGGAGTGGATCACTGATTACCATGTGCTGAGCATAGACATGACATTTTGGGCCATTTTTTTGCACTTTATTTTGTTAATTTAATGGTTTCCTTCAAAATTCACCTCACAGCACTTAACATGTAATTGCAACTCAAAGCATGTCTATGTGGAAGGAACTGGCGCATATTTTATCTCCAGCTGTGTCTTCATTTGGGGACTCTAGGAAGAGACACCCTTCATCTAGACACTTTGGACTCTTTCAAATAGTGTCAGACAGCTGTCAGACTGTCTTGACAGCTTATTGCTTTGCAAAGATCTCAATGTAAATTTAAAAAAGGATAAGAGTGGCCTTTAATAAAGTACTGTGGATGTCATTGGGAAATGTGAAGGTAGATTATTCAAATAGAAACCTAAGTTCAAGCAACGAGAAAAAAACTTACTTCAGCTCTGACTTTATTGTAAAGGTCTAGTATGGTTTGAAAAATACTTCAGCCGTCGAAGTGAATATTGCTCATCAAAGGTTTTCAGCAGCTTCTTTTAAGACATCATGTCCTTGGCAAGATATTTTTAACACAGCCAAAGACTTTGGTTCATATATTTATTAGTTTTGGCAAAAGCAAAGGTCTAGCTCTTTCAGTTGCAGTTGAGAGCGCCACTTCTGTTGGTTTAAATATTGAGTGCCCCGCAGGATGGCGCATTCACAAAATGCCCTGGCAAATTAGTGGAACACCAAAAAACAGAATAAAAAGACACTATGTAACTACAGAGTCTATAATCATCCATCATAGCGGGCCAAAAAAAAAAAAACCAAAGGGAAATAACAGCAAGTCATAGAATGGCTTGCTGCCTATAGGATATAAAGCTGTGTGGAGGACAGATTAAGTCATGGCGCAGCACCAGAACATGGTGCAGCTGTTCCTGTTCAAAGATGGCAAATTACTTCATTTAAGACCTTAAGCTAGCTGGTTGTATTTGGTTTAAATCTAAAATAATTCTAAACAGTTTATTTTGTATTCTTCCATGTAACAACTTCTTCCATGATTGCAAGTGCAGCAGGTGGGAGGAGTTCATCTCTGGTCGATGGGTTGACAGTGGCTGGTTGGAACCCACTTCTGTTCTGTGAGTGTGACTGGGTGAATGAGACAATATAATTTTAATGTAAAGCACTATGAGTACCATCAGCACAGAGGTGGCACATTACATAAATGCAGCCCATTCACAATTCAAAATGCTTAATTATCATTAAAATCCTTTTTGTCACCAAATAGAAATATGATTCCCAGAGTGTGGGATGAAAACAATAGTATGTGACTTAACCTGGTTAATGTACAAATGTATCATTAAGATGTGTGTTTGGTTTCTATTGACTTTGGAGGGAAATATTTGACTCTACAGCAGCTAAATGCTCCAGTATGTTTACCAGCTAGTTGCTGTTTGTGTCATCTGTTGGCTCTCTGATGGTGAGCAGGTCGTTTACTCTGGCTTCTAAGAGCTTTTCTCTGACAACAGCTGCCAAATATGACACTGTGACAAACAATGAGAGTGAACCAAAGGAGTTAACAAACAGACCGCTGAGCAATGATCTAAAACTCTCGATGAAGTTCAACAAAACAAGGAGCGCTTCAGAGTTGCTCATCACCATGATGTCACACATTCATCTCTTAAAAAAATGTCAATAAAAGTCCCTAGAAAAATGGCCATCAAATAGGGATTCATCTGTATATCTGAGTCATGCAATGCATTACATTTTCAAATCTGGAGTAAACTTTATTCTGAGGATGTTATTTTTGTTTTTATTTTAGTTGTTTTTTTAACAGGGACAGTGCACATCACTCAGCCACACCAGAGTTAGTTACTCGCTGATTTTCATCTATAGTCCCTGAGCAGGAACGGAGAACATGAAGTGTTAAGGCAGAAATCTAACACTATTGTACAAAACAAGTCAGCACATATGAATATACTTAAATATAAAAACATCATGGAAAGATACATCTGCAAAGGAAACACAATAACTCTCATTGTCTGGATTGTGTCACATTAAACTAAGCTTTTAGATCTGGAAGAATTTCTGGCGATTATATAAATAATTCACACAAAGGGAACACTTTCCATACTGTAGGTGATCCCTGATGAAACTGCTGGGAAAGCTGGCTGGGCCCTGCACGTACCTCACTGCTCACTGCCCCTAAATGAGGTAACTGAAGATATTAAACAAACACGGTCTCGGTAGTTTGTTATTTCGAATGGTATTTTTTTGAAGCAAGCTCTTTATTGCATGCAGTGAAACACATCTGCAAAATTTGAATTTCAAATTAGCATCCTTTGAAGATGAAGGGGGGAAAAATCCTCTTGTATTTGATCTCTCGTATGTCCCAGCGGGTGCTGCATGCAGGGGTGCGGTACAGTGATTCCTGTGGTCAGACAGCGACAGTGGGTCAAACAGGTATACACTCAAAGTGGATAATGATTAGATGTGTGCTAATGATGGTAGACATTGCTTCAGAGGCAGAGTTGTGGACTGCCTGAGAGCATGAAGAGGTGTGATTATAACCTTGGCTAATAAAGCTCATTTCAGAAGCAGAGAAGTAAATGAAACAAAAATGAAAAACAAGATTACAGCTCAGATGAATATCTTTCCTACACTCTTGACCACAGACACTCCTGAAGGTATAAAGGCGCGTTTTTGCTTGTGTTGCCTAGAATTGCACCGAAGGTTGGGTACTGAATTCTGTACTTTTAGGGGTACCAACATAAATGCACAATTACAACTGAGTACCAATTCATATTTCATCAGTCACAGCAAATTTGGGTGGGACACTACAGTATACCTTTAAAAAAGAGGAGAGAGGTCATGTGACACAACGTCACCAGCAACAGGTTCAAGCTCAACACACAGTCAGAGCAATGGCAAAACAGGCACCGATTGTAATGAAAATATCAAAGCAACACACCTAAGCTGAAAAAACACTGTCAGCCCAAAATATTAACAGTCAAATCTAAAGAGTTAATTTGGCAGCCTGAAAGTGCAGTTGCAGCAGGCCTGTCGCCATTGCTGAGGAAGGTGAGCCCTCCATGGATGACATCTTTGTTAAAAGCTCACAGTAATTAGTAATTAGCTGTTTGGAGAGAATTTTGTTGCTGTGTTGGCAGAAGTCTCATCTAACATCTTTGCTAGTGTGAGTGAACACTGAGCCATGGACTGCATTGTTATGTCAGGTTGTTGAATTTTGTCTGAAACCAAATGTACTACTCACAATAGAAATATTATAGTATGCAAACACCAGCAATAGGAAACAATGCAGCACTAGTATAAAGTAACTTAACTTGGCTTGGTGTAATATATTTTTAATTAATAACTGCATGTATTGTTGTTTTTTTTGTTGTTGCTGTTGCTGTTTTTGCTGTTGCTGTTGTTGTTGTTGTTGCTGTCGCTGTTGTAGTATCATCATGTTATGTACACTGACCCACTCCAGGAGGCAGAGAGGGAGGAGAGCGCTTTAGTTGATGTTGCCACGGTCTCTCTCCTTGCCTCTGCTCCGCCCCACCTGTCGGCCACTCCCACCTCATCAGCCCCAACTCTGTGCACCTGTCAGATGCTAATTGTCTGTTCTGTATTTAAGCCTGCCCTGCACCTACACTCGTGTTCCTCTGCGTTATGCACGACTTTCCAGCGTTTTTCTGCCTGCCTACCTGTCTTCGACCCTGCCGGTCCTCGACCTGCCTGCCTTGCCCAATCCCCGGATTACCGACCTGCCTTCTGTCTCCGACCACGAGCCCAGCCTTGTCGTCATCGCGTCTGGACTGCTTCCCCGTCGCCGACTGCCCCGCCTGTCTCCGGTTTCCCCGCTGCCTGTTCCCCACCGGTGCCTCAGCATCTTCGGCCAGTTCCTCCAATTACGGACGCAGTGTGTGGACAGTCGCTCTCACCGTAAGCCACACTCCGTTAACGCCAACCGGTACGGTATTGAGCCTTACAGGTGCGTTGGCTTATGGCCCGTCCCCGGATTCCGTGGATCGGCTCAGTGCCAAGCTCCGGAGCTCCAGAGACTGTTTAAGAATTACGAGCCGTTGGATTACCTGGAGCTTTGATCTTTTCCGCCTGCCCGAACTCTGTCTCCCAGTGTGGCGCGTTTCTCCTCGGGCTGGCACCTTGTATTAAGGACGAGTTGGTCTCCTTTGATCTTCCACCTTCCCTCAAAGGACTCATTCAGCTAACCTCCTGTCTAGACAGACGCATACTGGCAAGGAGGAGAGAGCTTCGCCAGGAAGGCACAGACCATCGACCGTCCACTTGCCACCGTGGGTTACCTACCGCCCTCAACCCTCCTGCTGAACCGACTTTGGGCGGTGTTGAAACCATGTAGCTGGAGCGCGCCCGTCTGACACCGGAGGAATGGGAGTGACAATGCTAGGGAGATCTTTGGCTCGACTGTGGCCAGGCTGGGCATTTTGTCTCCAGCTGTCCGATTAAAGGGAAGGCTCAGTAGTAAAGAGGGGCATTCTGCTGAGCCGGTTCCAGAACTCTGCCCCTCCTCCCAGACCCGTTTTCCACTTCCAGCTCTTGATGGCGGACGGTTCCCACACCCTGGCCACCATGATCGACTCAGGGACGGACGTCAGCATTCTCGACCAGGGGCTGGCAGAGCAGCTGGGGATCAAACTATTACCTCTGCCTAGCCCGATACCGGCAAACGCCCTCAACAGTCATCTCCTGAGGACCGTCACTCATCAGACTACTCCTGTTCACATGCTTCTGTCCGGTAATCACCACAAGACCATCCAGTTCTATATCCTGTCATCTCCTCACACTCCCTTTATTATGGGGTACCCCTAGCTGAGACCCCTGAGAGGAATTATGACATTGGCAACCGGGAGCTGCTAGGTGTTAAGCTGGCCCTGGAAGAGTGGCGCCACTGGTTGGAGGGGACCAGACTGCCATTCTTGGTTTGGACTGACCATAAAAATCTTGAGTACATCCACTCTGCCAAGAGGCTAAACTCCTGTCAAGCCCAATTGTCCTTCTTCTTCACCCGATTCAACTTCTCCCTCTCTTATCATGCCAGATCCCGCAATATCAAGCCTGACGCCCTGTCCCGTTTATACAAGGAAGAGTCTCCTAAGGGAGCCGATCCTCCCTCCTCCCTGTGTGATCGCTTTCCTGACCTGAGAGGTGGAGGAGAGGGTTAGAGCTGCTCTGGAGAATCAACTTGGTTCCAGCGCCTGTCCCCCTAAATGTCTCTTCGTTCCTCCGGCTCTGAGGTCTGACATACTACAATGGGCTCACTCCAAGCTTTCCTGCCATCCAGGGACCCATAGGACCTGTGATGTTCTGAAGCAGCGCTTTCTGGTGGGCCACGCTGGAGGAGGACGCTCGTGAGTATATTAACGCCTGTCTCACCTGTAATCAGAATAAGTCTTCTCATCAGTCTCCTGCAGGGTTCCTGCTTCCCCTCCTGGTACATCGGCGTCCTTGGTCCCATATCTCCCTTGACTTTGTCATCGGTGTGCCTCCTTCCAGTGGGAACACCGTCATTCATACGGTGGTTGACCGCTTTAGCAAGACGACTCACTCCATCCCTTCTGCGCCCTGCTCAGGGCATCCATTAGCCTGTCGTCCGGTTTTCACCCCAATCCAATGGCCAGATGGAGCATATCAACCAGAATATGGAGACAGCACTCCGCTGTGTGGCTTCGCGGAACCCTTCTTCTTGTCCCAACAACTCTTGTGGGTCGAGTACACTCACAACTCCGTTACCTGCTTGGCTACTGGTCTCCCCACCGTCCAATGCTGCTATAGGTAACCTCCACTCTTCCCGGTTCTGGAGGGGGAGACCACCTGCCGTTCTGTCTAGGCCTTTATCCGTTGTTGCCGCCGCACCTGGGCCCAAGCACGAGCAGCCCTTCTCCGCACCTCAGACCGATACTCCTTGGTGCCCAACTGGCATCGCACTCAAGCCCCTGCATACCAGGTACGCCAGAAGGTCTGGCTCCTCACCCGGGATCTTCCTCTCCGTGTGGAGTCCAGGAAGTTGGCTCCAAGGTTCATTGGCCCCTTTCCGATACAGAAGGTCATCAACCCGGCAGCTGTGAGGCTACAGCTTCCCCGGTCCATGCACATCCATCCGACCTTCTATGTCTCTCGGCTAAAACCAGGTTTGGAGAGTACTCTGGTCCCTTCCGACGCCACCTCCATTGCCTCCTTGCCTTATCGATGGGGGTCGATTCGCCTACGCTGTTCGCCGCCTGCTGCGCTCTCGCCGTCGTGGTCGTGGGCTCCAATGCCTGGTAGACTGGGAAGGCTATGGTCTGGAGGAGAGATCTTGGGTCCCTGCTGCTCATATCCTCGACCCTCAGCTCATCGCCGATTTCCATTGGCAACACCCTGACCAACCCTCCGGGTTGACCTCCACCACTGGGGCCACTCGTCCTAGACCTGTCAACTTGGAGTTAGAGGGCGTCCCCTTCTCCGAGGAGGACACGTCCTCGGACGACAAGGGTGTCCTCCCTCAGACCTCCTCTGCCCAACCAGCTACTGTTCTGGACCATTCTGGCTCTGAGGAGTTCTTGTGTCTGTGTGAGATAGGTCACACAGACACAAGCTCAGTGCCAGTTGCCAACTGTTAGTGGAGAAGGTTGTTTTGAGTGGTTTTGTAGGAGACAGACATTAAGGAGTCTGTCTCCTACAAAGGGGGTAACCACAGGGGGTTACTGAATGTGCTATGAGTGACATATCGGAGACGTCTGTGGTCATTTCAGTTGGAGGAATTCTTGGATGAGAGACTACAGTCGAGAATGATCAGAGAGTTTCTGTGTTCTGCTGCCGATACCTGAGTTTCCCTCATAAATTCTTTTCAGCTGTGGGTTTGAACACTGTCACGTTAGAAGATAAAGCAAACTTAATTTCCGGTAGAAAATTGTCATATCTAAATTAAAAGGTAACACTTTTAGATTTCATCCAAAAAAAAACACAGTGTAAAGTGAAAATTAAAAATCCAAGTTTCCAAATTACATGTCTGGCAGCACAATGGGCAGTTAATAACATGTTCTGGATTACTGGACTGCATTCTGATTCATAATAGACACCAATTTTTTTTGCACTATGAGAAAAGGAGCTTTCCTGACCTGAGATGTTTAAAGAGAGATTTAAAGCCAGTGGAGGAACAGTGCATGAGAGAACATCATAATTAGCTGCTAAAATGTCACTGTCACCAAGGAGCAACCAATTTAGCATGCAGACATCACGCCTCGTTCTGTTGGGGACAGGAATAGCACTCTGTTCTGATGCTAAAGTCGATGGAAAATAAAATGATGGGAGGGGGGGGTCTGTAGGGGATGTGGTTATCTGTACATCCGTCCCCAGAGAGGTCCCCCAGCCTCTAGGCCTCCCAGAGGGCTCCAGTCTGCAGGCATGGCACTGCTCTACTTATCCTCCAGAGATGTGAGGCCCCCCCGCTCCACGAATACACATCCACTAGAGAATCTCTGCTCTGCGAGGCAGTAATCAGCCCATAGCCCATTTACAGTCAGAGCCCCAAGAGCAGTGACTCTATTACCGAAAAGTTTGACAATACACAATGTTATCTGAGTGTCTGGGCTGCAAGTTTACGGTTCTCCATTAGACATGCGTTCTCTGTTTGAGGTGAGGTCTTAATGTCAGCACGTGTGCACAGGAACATTGTGGAGTGCTTTGGAGGAAGTGCTCAGCTCATTTCCACACAGAGCTCTCATGATTAGATTCTCTATAGGCTTCAGCAAAGATAACACTTGGGATCAGTCTTGTTCATGGACATGGATATGTGCCGTTTGTGTGTGTGTGTGTGTGTGTGCGTGCGTGCGTGCGCGCGCACGTGTGTGTGTGTGTGTGTGTGTGTGTGTGTGTGTGCGTGTGTGTGTGTGTGTGTTTCTCACCTTGCAAGCATATAAAGTTGTTGTCAAGACCACAGACACCTCCACAGTGTACAGAGAAGATGATGGCTGACACTTCTTCCCCCACCATTTTTAAGCAGATTATTTCTCCTCTCTATTGAACTCTTCCTGTGCACTTTGTGAGCCCCCAACAGAACACAAACACAGACAGTGAGTAAACTTAATCGGGAAAATTCACCACAAAGGTTAGAATGTCACAGTCAACATTTAATAGAAACCTTTTCCTTGCCTGATGCTAAATCCTGTGGAGGCCACAGGTTTCAGCAACTATCTTTATCACCACAATCAGTTATGGTCATGAGGAGAAGCACCTCTTATTCATTTCACATATTAAGTTGCTGCAAATCAAATCCAACAACTGTTACCAATGCACGCATTATTCATATGTTTTTGCACTTTGGGCTCATTTAATACATTATCCAGATATCCGGGGAGACAGCTTCCTCATCTGTTGACGTGGGAGGATGACAGCGAAACATCTGCGCACACCGACGCCAAATCAAAGGGAAAGCAAAGGTTTAAAACTTTGTACATTTGTTTTCTGACCATTGTCAATCTATTTTGGTTCTTTTATCCCTTCATTAGATTGCTAGGAAAACAGTGCCACAAGTTTAGTGTAGTGACATTTTTAAGTGTGCAGTCGCTGTGTGATTTATTTAGTTGTCTGATATCTGTCTAAAACAAATGAATTACAATGACCTACTGTCAAGCAAATAAATTCATCAAGAGTAAAGTGGGGCGCTGCAACCAAAGACATCTTGGTTGTACAAAATTACAAATGTGTGGATGTTATGATTTTACGAGCCTCTAATCTGGTGATCAAACAGATCAGAATCTCTGGAAAGAAATTTGAGCGAGCCTTAAACAGTGGTAGGCAGGTTACCAAAAATAGCAGTCAGTTATAGTAACGTTTGTCAAAAATAATTGTATTATGACCATTTACCGTATTTAAAAGCATCAGTTTTATTTGTTTGCTTCAGTTGTCTTGTGAATGTGTGCATGCACAGCACTGGCACAGTCATCGTCTTCCCTTTATTCCGGTTACGGGTCGCGGTCGTGCTGGAGCCAATCCCAGCTGACAAGGGGCGAACGGCGGGGTACACTGTGGACGAGTCGCCAGCTCATCGCAGGGCCACATGAGGGACAGATAACCACTCACACTCGCACACACACCTGCGGGCAATTTGGAGTAGCCAATTAACCTCAGCATGCTTTTGGAGGTGGGAGGAAGCCGGAGTACCCGAAGAGAACCCACGCAGACACGGGGAGAGCATGCAAACTCCACATAGAAAGATCCCCAGGAATCAAACCTGCGACCTTCTTGCTATGAAGCAACAGTGCTTATCACCACACCACCGTGTCGCCTAAGGTATCTATTGGTCCGATTATAAGACAAGCCTGATCATAAGATGGCTCCATTTCAAAGGCCCAATTTTGGAAAAGACTTTTTTAAAACACAAATCTTACATTTATCATTTTTCTAGTTAACTCATTTTATTTCTCCATCAAATACTCTTGTCTGGTTACATTCAACTCTATATTTGGTCAACACCTCTCTGTCATCTTCTTTGTTCTCCCTTCATCGTCTGTTTCACTGTCTTTTCTCTTTATTTGACTCCTCAGTTGCGCTTCCTGTTAGTGAAATAACAAGAATTTAGTAAAGTTACATTTGTGTTTTTTAGGTTATTATTTTGCTGTCATTGTGCACACCAGCTGCTGTCGTCTTCTGTGTTTTCCATCACCTTTTCTCGGTTTCATTCACCTCTTGAACCACATCTCTCTCATTTAATTTTCCTCTGTCTCAGTGAGGAGAGTTTATCCATCTGCCATCAGCTGACATCAGCTTGCTGAAGGTGAAACTAGCCGACATAATAAGCAAAAGATGTAGCGACCACACAGATGCTGTTTGTCAAATGATGTCTGAAGATGACTGACACTCAAAAGTCTGCTGATAATATCTATCAATACACTGCGCTGTTAGCGAAATTGAGCGCCGTTATTTTTCACAAAAGGCCGAATGAAATTATATTAATGAAGTTTTGAGAACATACTTAACAATCAGTGTGTTTAGTTCCTCCTGGCTTATAGGCTGTGCAGCCGAAGTCTGTGGTGTATAAAATTGGGCTCTGGATGTTTGGCTGGAGTGACTCATTGTTGGTCAGCCGCTCGCCCTGGGCTCTTTTGCAATTTACTTTTTAGAAGTGTGTTGTTTTGCTCTGTGCTTCATAGGACCTGAATCACTTCTCCTTGATTTGTATAAAGGTTTCAACCCTGCACATGGACGACAACTCACCACTATATTTTTGTTCTTGATTTAGAGGAGTGAAAAACACTGTCGGTATTTGCAGGACAGTCGTCTGCTGTTTGCAGCACGGGTTGATTGATACACGTCATTCATTGTGATGCATGAGGTAATGCTGTATGATCTAAATCAGATAGTATAATAATCACTATAATGATAGTGATCACTAAAATACTAAGTGCTCAGATTTGAAATTTAGGAAAAATCTAATTTATACCTGGTCCGGTTATGGTATTAACATATAAATGAGAGAGAAAATGAATGGGCGCATTCCGGGCTACAACTGGTGTTTTGATTGGCTCTAATATTTACATTATTTTACACTTTACATTATTTTATAACATAAACATAAGTACTACATCACGTTGTAAAATGTACAAATACACTGCAAAGTCTCAATTTCTCTCCTAAATCCAAGCACAGCATTTTTGTCCCTAACCAGACGTTAACCAAAGCGTCGATACATGACAAAGTAAATCTCATGGCAAACTTAAATATGATTCTTGTAAGCAAACCTAACTGTTTAGTCATGTTTGCATGGTAATTCAACACCCATCTCCTCCTGCAAATTCCACTGTTTGTTTGACAGAAAGTTTCTCCCTCACTATATATTGACGTCAAAAGCTTGGTGCCTCTTGAAAGCCGATGTTATCACATATTTGTGATATTATCACATTTCTCTAGCTCGGCAGCCGCTAAACAGTCTCACATGCTGTCAGCGATGTGTCTAAAGGTTACTGAAGGTGGTAAATGTTTGATTACAGTTGCATTCATTCCATGAAGCCTCCCTGATTGTACATTCAAGTTAATGAAATGTTATCAAACACTTCATACTGGAAAACACATGTATTCATTTTCTAAAAGGTTGTCTGCTTTCAAGTGCATGGATTTGTTTTTTGCATGTCTAGCCTTTTTAACTAACTGCACAATGAAGGAAATGGGAAATGGACTCTTGCATGCTCCAGTGCTCGAGACAACCAGGGCTGGTACAGTAAATATACACGCCACGTCTTCATGGTGAGGCCCCAAGGCAGCAGTGGTAGCGCTAAATTGACAAAGCAACTAGATGTGACAGGAGGAGTCATAAAATTGCATTTTGTAGGATCAGTGTTTTCCCCTCTTCTCTTGTCCTTCAGCACTTCAAAATTAGATCATTGCTCAATTTAAACCGATATGATTTATCTTAGGCTTGATCAACGTTACTCTTGTTGAGATAAGATGGAAGAGGATGAACCTCGGAGCCTCTGGGGACTGAGCATGTAGAACTGCTGTGGTCATAGTCACTGCTCTTTGATGAGCATGCATCATCTTCAGTATTCTGACTGTAAGATGCTTCATCAAAAGCCAGTTTTTTTTTTTTTATATCAGTGTCATATGAGGACATTTGTAGCTCTCAGGTACATGTTCATTTTTTTCCCCTAAGATGTTATCAGAAAAGCTGCAGAGCTGTTCTGACTGCACGGCATACAATTATTTTTAAAAGAGATTGAAATGTTTGCCATAGGCATCAGATGTGTTCACTGTGTGGAAGATGCCACAGCACAGTTGCACATGGATTCATTACAATACAACGGTTGTTGCTTCTCAGGGAATAAGACCCCATTGGCTTAGCAAGAAATCACGCTGCTTCTTTTGCAAGAAATCTCGGGCTCTGCTGGGCTCCACCATTTTGATTGCAAGAGAGAGCAAAGATTAAATGTAATGATGCTCCTGTAAACCCCCCCCCACCTCCCAACCCCACTGGGTGCTACAGTGGAGGAGATTGCAGCAAGGCTCTTTGAAGCATGAAACCCTAACTGAATACTGGGTCAGCTAACAATCTCAGACCACACAGATACAATGGCCCTAGCTTTGCAATGGCCCATTCAGACAGACCTGCCAACATAGATGGGAGAGAATCAAAAACAATGACTCAAGCTAAAGCAAATTCTAAACTCTAAAAAAGGAAGCTCTACTAATGTTTAAATAGGTGGTGTCACGCATCTTGTAGCATACCTTAACCTGATTGCAGTGTAAAAGGTCTAGAAGAACCTTCTGCTTGGGTTATGAATCATGTTTTACCCGGCCATATAAATGATCTGGTCTTTATGCAAATCCATGTCCAGTTTATAGCTGCTGAATGGTATGCCATTACTGATCGTTGCACTTAAACATGATTATTGTCTTACGTAACCTACCACCATCTCAGTAATGTCACACACAGAGGCAAGTGCATTCGCGCAACATTAATATCACAGGCCATAATAAAGAAGAATAATGCTCTGAGCACAATGTCCACACCTTTTGCCAGACAAAGGGTGAAGTCATTTCCAAACGCAGTGAGAAACTCCATAGCTGCGAGCATGCATGAGGAGGATGAAGTAACATTTGGCTGCTCAATTAATTTTAAAGGTTTTTACACTATTAAGCTCAATTTACCCAGAGGCTGTTTTGTCGTTCTCTCTCTCTTTCTTGTTTCTCTTTGATATTTTTGCTGCACAAGCAAATTTCCTGTATATTATTCATGTGTATTAATATGCTGGTTGAATGTCAGACTGTTTGTCAGCCTGGTCCATTTGTAGCAGAAAAGCAGAGTAACATCATACTGTAACTTCTATATTTTGGCTGAAAGTATACGACTACTGCTGATGCCAACATGGCAGTCCATCATCATCATGATAATCAACACAGTGAGTGTAATGATAAAGACACTGCAGTGGTAACACAACACTAAAAACACTTTTGCAGCCATACCACCCTGTGTACACCCAATCTCGTCTGATCTCGGAAGCTAAACAGGTTTGGGCCTGGTTAGTACGTGGTGGTGTGTGTATAGTGCAATGTGGATCGGACAGCACGCCACTGCTGCCCCCGCGACCTGGACCCAGATCCGGATTTGCAGAAGAAGACAAACTAAAATAAAAAAAATAAAAAAAACATTTTATTTCAGCTGTGATTTAACTTTAACTAATGTTTAGCTGCTGATTGTGTTCAAACCATTAATGTAACAAACGCAGTTTTAACAGAGAGGTGAGAACAGGAACTGAGCTTTGACCGTTATTCAATTTTGACATTTTAAAGTGTATAGTTAATAGTGAACAAGGTTAATCGCTGTATCTCTGAAGCACATCGTCATGGAAGAATCTCACCTCTCTCACATGCTTTTATTCGCTCAGAACTCAGAATTTTGAGCGAACTTTAGTGCTGATGGGGGTTTTTTTGTCTGTTAGCAGGAGAGCTTACGAGGCAGTGTCCCCACTCAAATTGCTGCTTATTCATGCTTAAACTGATCAACAACTAACTTTATGATAAGTGTTTAAAATGGTCAAAAAAAATACAAACACTTGAGAGTCTTGTGGGATTGACTCAAAAAAAAAGTACCTTCACTTTTTCAGTTGATGGCTGTTGAAAATCACTTTGTCCAAAGAACTAAAAATGAACATGTAACATATCTGTGACAAGCAGAAGCTGGGTAGAGACTCAGATGCCAGCAAATCTCGCGTGAAGGACTGCTCACAAGGCATCAGGTCAAGGTTCATTATGTGCCTCAATTTTGGGGTCATGGTACATTGGGGGAAAAAAGGAACAAAAAGTCCCAAATGAAAAAAAATTGTTGTTGTTTTTTCATTTATTTTGGACAGTTCTTCAAGTCACAGTTTTTAGTGTTGATTAGAACTATGTGATGTAATTGGTACAGCCTGTAGTGTGTTCAACAGTAGACAGTGAACAAAACATACTCTCTAATAAGTCATATTTTTTTCCCAAAAAACAATAGGCTGCAATCAGCTACAAAACTGAAAAGCATCTCCTGTTATGAAAGTACAAAATAAATAGATAATTAAAAATCAAAGCCTTCTGCAGGATATATTTAACCTCCAGACCTTACAATACTCTCACGTGACTTTGTCATTGTTGGTGCACTTTTGTAAGTGTATACATACAATTTCTTCTGTGATTAATAAAGTATTTTCTAATTCTGATTCTGATTGTGAAATGCAGGAGCCACCGACTTACTTATGTGTGCACAAGATGGGACATTGAAACAAGGCTCCGGCACTTTTGATAAATACTTGAAGCCAGGATCCTCTACTACTGCATATGATTCCTCTACAACTGCATATGGGTCCCCTACTACTGCATGTGGGTGCATAGCTGTGTAAATGTAAATTCAAATATCCTCTGTACTGTCCTTGGTCCTGTTTTCAAACATAGAGGCTTCTAAAATACAGCGGGGATCAGTTGTTGAGCTCCTTTTCCTTTGCTGAGCTCCAGTGATTGCCACATCTGAGTGATGCCGTGTATTTATGCATTAGCGTGTTCAACTTGTTTCGCGGTGACGTTGAAAGACACGTCGTCGGTCACTGTCGTTGTCGCCGCCGTCCGCAAGTAACCTGATGTTTTCCCACAAAGCTGATTTAACAGAAAGGTTTCCTCTGTCCTGTGTGTTATCGGAACTCCCTGTTGTAACTCCACTGCTGCTTGTGTTTTGTTTCATTTTGGTCTCTTCTTCTTCTTCTGTGAAATGGTAGCTGGCAAATTGCTTTTTGGCACACTTCCGCCACTGGGATTGGAGTGCGGGTACTAGCAAGTGTGACTGACTTTTCACATTCAGATGTGTTTGTTGTATGACTGTGCATAGCGTATTGTGACAGCTGTACCATGACAGTTAGATTTGAATAGACACACTGTTACATCCCTGCTGTATATACACAGGTGATGATGACTTGAACTGGAACCGAGAAATCACAATAAGAGAAGTGACAAAAAGTCCTGGTGGATTCTCAATGTTGTAACCTAAGCTCGAAAATTACTACAGTAAATTTCAACAGTTTCTCGTAGAAAGCCTGTCCAGGATTATCAGAGATTCAATAAATTTCTTTCATGACTCTCTAATGCCACCAGGGATGGTGGGAAGTTTGGTTTTACTTGAGATGTGTGATTGTGGTCTGTTTGCAGATTTCTAAATGCACTGGTGGTTCTCGCAGTTTATGATGTTGGACATCATTAGCTTCCACCCTAACCCTATTCAACATTTTGTCTTTACATTATCATATAATGTGTCTTTATATTGCTTAGTTTAACTGAATGCATTCTCCTTGTTTTAAAACCCAACTGCTCCACGTTGTTGTCAGCATGAATAAAGCCTTTTCAGTGTCATAAAATCTCAAAACACCAGCACATTAAAAAAAAAAAAAAAAAAAAAAAAAAAAAACAGATTCATGCTATAATCAAACAATTTAAGAGGCACTGCCAATTAGCCATTGGCCTGTTTAAAGATTTAGGTGCTGCGTGTCAACAAACTGTTAGTGGCATCCATAAAGTTAAATGCTTTGACTCTGGGCTGAGCTGAATATGGAGGTAGCACCCGAAAACCACCTTGAAAACGTCATCTGCCTCCAGCACACATATTAATGTATTATTTATCAGATCTAATCCTTGCAATCTGTATGTTTCTTGTCTATCAGTGGAAAAGACAGACATAAAATAACGTTCAAGCCTAACGTTATTTAACAGCGAGTTGCAAATTCGGACTGGTGTGGTTGTTAGAGGCAGCCCTGCATGGTGTTTACAGTTGTTTCTCATCACTATTTTCCTTTTCTGCTCTGCAGGGAAACAAATGCTACACTGATTCATACCTGTATTCAAGAACTGTGAAGGCAGCAGGATGATTGCAAGGGTGATTTGGTTCCACAGCGTCTTGTTTATTGTCGGTCATTTAGCCAAGCATGTCTTCAAAACCTCAGAAGAATCAATTTAAGTATACAGCACTAATCTCACAGAGATGCACTTAAGAACAAAGGAACTGTACCACCAACATGGAAAAGGCCAGGAGACGAGATAGCTCGGCTGTGTTTGGAACAGTGGCCTCCTGACGACTGTACTCCGTCAATATACTGCATACTGCCTTCTAAATGGACCATTAAGTATGCTATTACCAGCAGTCTATTAACACTGACGTCTACCCCAGCAAGTCAGTCATCTTAATCATTAATCAATTAACTAATGTCAGCAGTTCAAACAATAAAAAATCTATTAACAAAGTATATTTTGTGTACCATTTCTCTGGAGGTTGCATGTATCAACTGAACTGCCACCACAGGTGCAACAAAGGTAGAAGTAACCAGTGGGAATTGAAGAATAATGAACATAGTCTAGCAGCGATAGCGCTAAAAAAAAAAAAAATTAAATGTAATTTTTGTAACATTGTTTTTAAAACAGTGTGTCCTCAGTGTTTTTCAATCCTGAAAAATCAGCAGGTGGTCGCAGTGCAGGCCAAAAGTGAAATTCTGTTTGTTTCCCAGCACAATTTGTTGAATACGGCAGACAAGAGTAGGCACTTTAATGTTTTATTGCGCTGTTCGTTTTACTTGTTAGTGCCTCAAGAATTTGTGTTTCACATGACTTGTTTGCGGCTATAATTGTCTCAAGTGTTGCTGTTTATGCTGCTATGACAGAAATTTACAGCCAGGCTAAAATGTTAATATTGATATCCATAAGGGATAATTAGCGCGGAAATGTGCATTAAATGGTTTTAAGATATGAAGAGCCACCCAACATGAAGCCTTCCAAATCCCTAGAGAAGAAAGTCCATAAATGAATCAGCAAAGTCATAATGAAAGATTTTTCTTACTTGTACAGTGTTACGGATGGTCTGTCAACTGCTGTCAGCATTCAGTTTTTAAAAATTTGTTTAAAAGTTATGGTTTATTTTGTTATTTTTTGTGTGAATAAATATATACTTCTTGGTTGTGGGATGCCAGCCAAATGATCACGTACATGGGTCTTTAATATTATGGCATTTATTGGCAGCAAATCGGTTTTGTTGTCAAGCTTTTTGAGTGGCTATTTCTGGACAGTTCTGAACATCGTGTCCCGCCGTTGTTAACATAGCTAAGGGTGTTTGTGTCTAGTGTCGCAGTGTAACTCAAACAAAGTTTGGTCATTTTTTTTCGCTTACAAAGGCAGCTTCTCGCAGGACTTTCACTCAAGGAAAATGGAGGATGAAGGAGCTTCGGCCAACCTGGTTTACCAATTTAGCAGCAACAGTAATGAAGGACGAGTTTGTCCTGCTTTTGCGAGGACAAACTTTTTAATGCTTTCCCTGTTTGCTGTTTCAGCAACGAAGGGGATACAAAACTTAATCAGAATCATTACTCTTATGTGCTGCCTATTAATATTTTTCCTATAATTAGAGAAAAGTCTTTTGGGACTGTATGTTCTCGCTGGACTGAGGTTGTTACGCAGCAGCAAAGTCATTTTTATTGGTGTGCATTGTCGTTCTTTTTTTTTTTCATCCTCTGATCACTTATATATCATTATCATGATGACTGACTCTTTGTGTGATTTTCAACAGCATAACAGCATTTTTTTTTTTTTTCTGCTCCGACAGCTTTTACTTATAGACGTCTCTGACTACATGTTGGTCGTGGATGAATGCGCATTGTCAGAACTTCAGCCAGACTAAGTTTGCATTGTGTGGTTTTAATGTCATAGATATCCATCTATTCCAGCACATTTTAATCTTGTCATTAAAATGTGATGAACTACAGTAGTAGTAGGGGCAGTCGGGCAGCTATCGGCCGGAATAACATTCTAAACTAGCCTTCTATGTAATATGTGGCCACATGACAGAAGTCTGATCCCATCCCTGGCCAGCGGCTCTTGGATATCCAAAAACAGTGCACCAAATCTATAAACAGTCGTTATTCAGAAGAAGGAAATATTAACATTTTAGCGTGGCTGTAAATTTCCATCATAGCACGGTCTGAGGAGGTGGAAGGCATCATGGGGTGGGTAGGTATCAGAATATC
>CAAKHG010015840.1:0-14378 GCA_901007715.1 Dactylopterus volitans | reverse complement strand
ACCTGCACATGGGATATAATCAAAGTAATTAACCATAACTGTTTGTCACTTGTCAGGATTCTCCACCCCTCAGGTTTTAACCACAGGTTTATTCCTTAATTCTTTTAACACACTCCTGTGTGTGTCCATTGCAGGAGTTGGACCTGACTTTAAGGTCGTAACCACGTTAATCAAAGCAGTGTATTTGTCTATCTATCAGCTCATTCACTGTAGGAGATATAGGAAGGGGCGGCATTAATTTGAATGAGACTGTGCATTCAGCTTGGTCAATAGTTGAACACTGAAGATGGTCGGAGGCCCATCTCCTCATTGACTCTCTGGCATGGGCACCGGATGAGCACCTGCAAGCTGCACAGTCATGAGCCCCAAGCTCACAGACTGAGATGTTGGTTGTCATGGTTACTCCCTTCCCTGGCAGAGATGCTTAGCAGGTGCATGTGTGTGTCAGGATCAGTGTGACATGGGAACTTGTGGATTGAAATGGTGGGTGCCTCGTTAAGACTAGGCTATCTGTACTGTCAGAGGCTGTCTGTCAGAATATTGGCTCAGTGTGTGGATGCCTGATAGCAAGGAATGAATAGTTCTATTCATCCCAGACTAATCAAAAGCATTGATGTCCTTGATACAAAACCAAATGGAGAGAGGAGACAGGAGACACTTCAAAACCAAATGGAGAAAGAGAATAGGAAAATCAAGATTAACGCTAAAATGTCGCTCATTATGACATATAGGCTTGATTTGCCCTGTAAATTTGATCACTTCCTACTGTAGTTAATCATATCTGAGGTGTGAAATCAATCTTACACCCTTATATCCTCCTCTGGAAAGGAAACATTTTTAACTTATCTATTTTTGTGTAATTTAATTAGCTAGAATGGCACTCTGTAGGGCATGTACCCCTGTTGGGGCTAATGTAAAAAAGAGAAGTTTTTTTTTTTTTTTACTATTTTAAAAGGATCTGCCACAAAAATCAAATTCTCCTTAGCCCACGTTTCTCCCTTTTAATCAATTTTCACAAAAATATACCTTGAAGTTTTTGATAATTCTGCTGGCAAGTGTTTGTTTTTAAACATAATGATGCTTCTCTCTTTTAGAAGTCTCAGTGGGAACAGACATTGAGAGGCAGGTTACTGGACCATCTATCAGCCAAAATCTAACAGAATTCCAACCAGGTTTGTGTACATATTTTTTGTACATATTTTGCTGGCTAATTAATAACTTCCAAAATTGATGTCATGTATGATGTGTATGGGTGTGTGTATGTATTCTGCATTCAGAAGTCATTGTGACTCCATCATCAGATGGGGTCTCACACCTCCTCTGAAGGTCATACACCTCTGAAGGAGCGAGTATTCCTGGACATTGGGTCCCTTAAACTGTCAGCCTCCAATTCCTTGCTCTTGTCCCTGTCATCATCATCATCACATCATCATCATCTTTGTCCACATCAATCTTTGTCCAAATTCTGGTCTCACTTTGCTGTATCAGGAGCCTCTTCCATTTCCTCTCCAGTTCTTGCCTGTCTTTTCTATCTTGGCATTCCTATTGGTCTGATTGGAAACAATATTACCCAGCATATCTTTGGTCACTGCCACACTTTCTAGAGTGTCTTTGATGGAAGCTCTCAGGGTTTTTTCAATTTCATTCATTCATAGGTCTAGCGATGAAAGCAGTTCTAATTTTCCTCAGGTCCACTTCATTTCCAGGTAAACTGTACAGAGATGCTGCTTTAGATGTGACCTCGGATGTCAGCTGACAAGTTGCTTTAAGGTCTGAAATTTGTGAGCCAAGGTCAAATTTGAACTTTCTGTAGTCTTCCTCGGCTCTGTCCCCCAAAGCCATCTGCTTAGTCTTCATAAATCTGTACAGCACCAGGGCTATCTTTTAACATATGCCATAGCCACCAGCTTGATAGAGAGCCTTGCTGGTGGTTGATGTGAGCTTTAGTTGCCATGAAGTGAGGCACAACATTGATGAAGAATATTCTGTCTGACTCTGTATCCACATCAGTAGGAATAACCATCTGAAGTTCACATCTTTTAACATGCCATATTAGAATTTCTGCTTCTAGATGAAGTTTGGTGTTCTGAAGTTCTCCGTAGATATCAAACAGGATAGCCGAAAGCCCTCATCATTTCTTTATAATTGTGTAAGCGTCTGAAGGACATTTCTGACTCGAGAGCACTGCACTGCAAAGCCTGAGATACTGATTCAGAGCATCAATATGTGACTAAAAATTGTCATGTGAGTTCTAAAAGCTGTTGCTGAACTGCAATGAAAAGTGGAGTAATGCTAATGATGTATGAGGAAAGATGGATAGTGTAAAACTTATAGAACCAAATTTTAAGTGAGACCAGTGTCTTCCAAATTTTATATCAGTTTTTTGGCAGCCAGCAATGAAATTTGGTGTCATCTTTTCTACAAATTGGCCATCCACAGCAATTTCTTCAGAAATTGTATAGTTTAGTAGTTATTCTTCCTCAAATATCTTGTTTTTTTTCCCCACAGAAATGCAGCTTTCCCAGCAGCCAGCAATGCAGTTTAAAAGCGAAAGGCAGCTTTTTTTTTTTTTTTTTAGCAGCCAGCAATGTAGTTTAAAATCAACTTTTCCTCAGATCAGCAACTAGTTGATGACATTGTCTCTCTACTTTTTAAAATGTGTAAATTTTGAAATGCGGAAAAACCTTGAATATTTTGAAATGTATGAATGAAAAGTAGTGGTGTAAATTGAATGTAATGTTTGAGTTTATTCCTACACACGGTCAAGTTTGCTTTTTTCTATTGGTGTTGATCTACTGACATCTATTTTAACCATTCTGTGCATCCTCCTGCAGAAACAAAACCAGCAGCAAGAACCCAAGTCATATCTACAGAGAGTCCTGTGTCTTCAGTGACTTCCAGCCAAGAATCTGAGTCTTTTCCAGCCCAGGGCTCTATGGAGACACTTCAGACACAGGATAACACATTACAAACCAAGCCAGCAAAGAAAGAGGCCTGCCCTCAGCAGGGCATGGTCAACCCCAGCACAAAGGATTTTAAGGCCATCATCTCAACCACCAAAGAATCAAGTACTGCATCAGTACCTTTCAAGGACCAACCAATGCAAGTCTCACTTTCACAGCCTTTGAATATGGACGTAGTTCGGGCTACTTTCCTGGAAATTGCTCCGAAAGACCTTAACAAGGAGAGGAGGGAGGGCAATTTTCACAGGACCTTAACAGAGACTGTGAAACCCACAGCATCTGGTACATCAGAGGACCTGGACACTGCACCAGAGAGCAAGCCCGAACCATTTCCCGGCCTGTCTCAAGAGGAGAAGCCACTCAAGACAACTGTGGAAAGGTTGGCAGAGATGGTTACTTCTCCTTCCCTTTCGTCATCTGTTGCCCGAGTGACATCGTCCAGAGAACCAGCCCAGACCCAGATCCTTCCAACATTGGTCGACCACAGCGGTGTAATACCCGCCACTACCCTCATTCCACTTACACCTAAGATTGGAATGGGAAAGCCAGCCATCACCAAGAGGAAGTTCTCTCCTGGGAGGCCGAGAGTGAAGCAGGTAAGAGCCTAGACGTCATGTCATAGAGGACCAGTAATCTGTTTTGTGGCACTGTGTTGCTGATTCTGCCTTTTACCTGTTCCTGCTTCATAGAACTTTGGCCTGTAGATGAAAATGGTGTTTATACTGTACATAATGTACCCTTACATGAAGGGCGGGTAACTGTTGTCTGGTGTCTGCTCTATGAAGGTGGACATGGTTGTCCGGTGTTAGTGAGTTGGTTGAAATAGCCTGTATGATTTAGGAAATGTTTTTAATTGGAAAAACAAGTAAGTGGTGGCTTGCAGGACATAGCATGTGGAAATAGCAGCAGGAGCGGTTGGAAATTGACGTTCTCCCTCCGCTGTTTGTGCCCTGTTCACATGCAGCGTTTCCCAAAAACCAAATGGAGGGCTGTAGTGTTTGAGCTTGTGCTCTTCACAGCTAAGGTGCTTTGGGGACTGTGAATACTTTTCTCGCGACAGTTGCAAGGACAGTTTTCCACTTGTGCGCTCCTGTCATCTGCATGCGCCTGGTTTTTATGTCATTAAGCTACTGTTCATAGATGGGTTTGAATGTGAGTTGATATAAGCAGGGACACATTCAGCTGATATTATTGTTATTACGATTATTATTTGTATTATTATTATTGATTAACATCACCTGTCTTTTCTCGTATTAGATTGATATTATGAATTCCTAATACTCATGAAAGTATTCAGTGAATAGCAAACATTGCTTGCCTTCAATAATGATCTCTCCTCAAAATGCCTTGGTGTTGTGATGCCGCCAAGAAAGTGTTGTGTGTTTGTGTGTGTGCGTGCGTGCGGGTGAGCGTGCTTGCGGGCGGGCATACGTGTACAACAGGTGCAAGACTTCTCATTGAATGACTAATGAGTAGTGAAAAAATGGTTTCGGTTCTGAAATGGAATTGACGGGACATATTAGATTGTGGCTGACCACCACAGTCTAAGTAATTAATAGAAAACACTGACAAGTTGGTTAGTCCATGCAGAGCTCAGTTGAAGCATGTATTATTTTAAATAGGAACTGTGTATACGTGACTAAAACGTTTAGAGAGACTCCACCTTATTCCACCTTAGTGGCATCATTATCATCTGTTGCATTGCCATCAATCACTCTGTTCATGTCATGTCCATGTTGCAAACATCCTATCAATTTCACATAGTGATCAAACAATCGTCCAGTCAAACAACAGTCATCATTCCCATTACCATCACCCAGTTAACATGAACTGTAGTGGCTCACTGACAGCTGAGGCTCTTTTAATCCCCCAATATCAGTGTCATTAAAACAACTAATTCATAACTGAGGCTATCACAGACACTGAATGTAGACTCTCAAATGCATAATAATTGGAATCACACCCATGGCTATAATATATTATGAATGATGGTGGTGAGTGCAGACTAATTTAGTTCACAAAATGTGTTTTTTTCCTCCAGATATATTCAATTTCTTAGATAAACATTACATGGCTAAAACAAATTTGTTACTCAAGGCTTTAGGGAAATCTATTTCAGAAATTTGAATGTTGCCCCTTTTTCAGTCCAGCATGCTATTTTCTGATGAGCTTGTAATTCCCTTGTTTTGTCAGCATGATAAATGTATATTGTTGTAACGATAAGATGTTTCAGGGACTCATCCCTGCTATATGATGACAAGATGCACTGGCAAATCCTACTGCATGAAATGCAATTAACACAATTTTCCTGTGCAGTTCTTGCCGTGGAAAAGTGTTTTTGAAACAGTTCTCAATTCATACGCATGTAAAACCATACAGATTGGCTGTAACACAACATAACCCAATCTAATAACTTGTCCTATTCTCATTTTAGCACCTTAAATGTATGCTGTCTCAAAGCTTTGCATAGATGGGTGTGTATTAAGTAGATCCCCAAAAAGCTACTTTAGAAGCTCACTACATCTCTCACTAACATCTTTCTTTGTATGTTTTGTTTCTTCGCTGGCTTTGTTTTTAAGTTGCTGCATTTTGTCGTCCTCCCTCTCTCTCTCTCACTCTCTCACCCGCCCTCCCTTACCTTAGGGTGCATGGAGCCCCCATAGCAGTGTGAGCTCCCCCTTGTCCTGGTCACCAGACCAGCCAGAGGGGTGGGATGTCCAAAAGACCAGGCAGTCCTCTGGCAGCCCCGGCTGGAGCATCAGAGTGGTAAATACTGTGGCTCACCAGAAAGGGCCCTCTGTTGTCCCTCTGTTTAGTGACATACACTCCCTGAGTGTTCCTGAATGTCACTGTGATACATGTGATTGCCAACACCAATTATACCTATTTTCCGAAAGGCAGAGACTCAGAAGCTGATGTATAAGAATATTCCTGTACAACGGGAACTGAAAGACATTGACAGCGGGTATTTCTGGATTTGCAGTTGAATTGAGAGGTTGAGAGAAAGGTGTGGTGCCATTGAACATTCAACAGTTTACAGGAATATTTACTATTCAATGAATATGCCTGTGTCAGCAAAGCACTGATGTGCTTTCTTCTTTTCTTTATTCATTAAACCTGGCCAAGTATTTATATTTATTTGTACTTCTTTTTTGACTTGAAATGTCTTGTCTGGAAGCTGGTTGTCATGGTGATAGTCTTTATTCCAAGCAAAGCTTGGTGAGGGTTAATTCATGCTTAGTGGCAGAGAGATCCAACCCAGGTTGAACACCGTCATAAACTATGCCTGTCAGTAGTCTCAGTGGATGGGACATGCCTTCGTTTGGGATCGGAGCCAAGTGTCGGGAAAATTGGAGAGGGATTTTGAAGCAGGTGTTTGACAGTCATAATTAGACCTCCTGTCTAAAATGTGCCAAAGTCACAGTGGAACTAGTCTTGCTGGAACAACAGCTCAGAGGACTTGCCAACCCTCTCACTTACTGTTGTGTCCATATTTTAAACGAACACTTCTTTTCTAAGTCAAATATTTGAATGTACTAGGTAGATCACTTACCAGGAAGGCTGCACTTACAGTGGCAGCTTGCATCAATACACACACCACGAAATTACCTCTCCAGAACTGTCTGAGCAGTCTGTCAAGCAGTCTGCACTGCCTAGACAGATATGTTGTAGATGCCTTAAACCTCAAAAGAAGGAGTGGTGAAGGGTTCCCCACAGAAAACTTTTAAAACTCGGTCTGTCCACTTGAGCAAATGATGACTTGAACATTTCACCTTAAGCAAGAGGATTGCTGAATGGTATTTCAGCTCCTGAGTAGCTTTTGTCACAGTGTTCCCCCGCAGTCTGTCCATATCCAAGTCTCTCATGCTGTGGCGTACCTCTTCAAATGATTGCTTTGCCTCCACAGGGCCGTGGTTCAGGCTTCCCCGGACGGAGGAGGCCCAGAGGGGCTGGGCTGTCAGGTAGAGCTGGGCGTGGCAGAGCCCGGGGCAAGAATGGAGCTGGTCCCATCCTCAACCCTGGGGTGCGTGCTGTCGGCTAGATGACATCTCAACATCTTTTGCAAATATTGCAATACATGCAAATTAGTATTTGCTTTCCCTCAAGAAGACAAGTATTGTGTTTTGTAAGCCGTAGTTATGTTAATGGAGCAATATTACTCACATGCTTGTTACATTTCATAGGAAAGGTTGCACACTTCCTGATAGCAAGTTTCTCAGTACCTGTCCTCAATGATGTTGTAGTTACTGGTCTACTGTAGTACCTCCTGTTTCCTGCTTGGTAACAGTTGTACGACCCGAAAGGGGATCTTGGTAGCGAAGATGATAGTTGTTCTGCTCATGTCATCACTTAATTTTGGAGTGCTTTTGTTTTCCTGATACGCAGGTTACCACAATAGAAACGCCATACCCAGTCAAGGAGGAGGAGGAGAATGCCATGCATAACACAGTTGTCATATTCTCCAGCAATGACAGTTTTACACTAAAGCAGGTATTTATGCTCTTAAACTAAACAAAGCGCCTCATCTTGCTTAAATAAAGGGATTCTTCACTCAAAAATTTCACTCATATACTCACCATTGTGCTAATGGGGGGGTAGGTGAGGCGTTTGAGTCCGCAAAACACTTTTGACATAGTCAGGGGTAAACAGCTCTGCATCTAAATCCAATGCAATTGAAGTCAATTGTGACAGGTTCTTCAAATGTTAAAAAAATAAATAAATAATAACAATAAAATCAAAATATATATAAAAAAAGCTCCAAAATCCTCCAATATGTTCCTGAGGTGTCATCCAAGTGTCCATAAGCCACAGCATTCAAATTCAACTCAAACCGGCATCATTTACGCACGCTCAAATGACACAAGCGCTCACCCTTGTGCGGATGAGCGCTGTGCGTGCCTGACTGCGAACGCAGCTCCGGGCTAGTAGGATAGCAGCGTCATTTAGGCTAAAAACATGGTTTAAATGATGCGTTTCAAGTCAAATTTGAATATGATGACTTTAAAAGACCAATGTTTCCACAAGGTTCCTGTATTCCTCTTACCATGCATCACAAGATGTTTTTATGCACATCTATAGATAGTAGAAATGGCAGGTCCAGGTAATGGAAAGGCTTTTCCTTTCTTTTCCATTCGGGGCTCAACAACATGGATAATGACTGCCACTTACAGTGCCAGCGGCATTGAATCAATATGCATATTGATACTCATGTGATTGGATGTTGATAGGCATACCCTGCTAAAAGTTCAGCGATGGTCAGATTTTTTGTCCCAACAAACTGAAACTAACCAGCAGCTTAGTAGTTTCTTTGTTTTTAAAGATGAGGAAATGGTGAAATCAAAATGGGACTCTGTGGGGACTGTTCTCTTTGAAATGTCTGAAGTATCTCATGATGTCTTCCTTTCCTTCAGGATATGTGTGTGGTGTGTGGGAGTTTTGGCCTTGGTGCAGAGGGCCGTCTTTTGGCCTGTGCTCAGTGTGGCCAGTGTTACCATCCATTTTGTGTTGGCATAAAGGTACGCTCACAATATAATGCACTACAAATATACTTAAGTTCATAGGAGGAATACCATATTATCATATGCATCATTACACACAGACTGATTCACTAAGTTCTCATCATTACCTTCCCTAGATCACGAAGGTGGTGCTCAGTAAAGGTTGGCGTTGTCTAGAGTGTACAGTGTGCGAGGCCTGTGGCCAGGCCACAGACCCTGGCCGCTTGCTGTTGTGTGATGACTGTGACATCAGCTATCACACCTACTGCTTGGACCCTCCTCTACAGAATGTACCCAAGGACAGCTGGAAGTGCAAATGGTGAATGATATTTTCATGTCCTGTTTCAGACTTTCTTCAACTTTTAAATAGCACCTTGGAACCCTAGTCATATTAAGACTACTTTTGTTCAATATGCTAAAAGAATATAATCTGCTGCTGCTACTATTACGACTAAGTAAGAATCACAGTGTTAACAACAACAATAAAACATGTTCTAGATATTGTTATGTCTATCAGCTAAACTGAACTGAGGATGCTATGGCATGTGGAAGGTTAAGAGAGTTGGCTGCATTTTTGCATCACTTTCGTGTGTATTATCCTCTATTAAGTTACCTGACTTAAATGACCTCTGTGTCATCTGCAGGTGTGTGTCCTGTACCCAGTGTGGCGCCACCACTCCAGGCTTAAGGTGTGAGTGGCAGAATAATTACACCCAGTGTGCTCCCTGTGCCAGCCTTGCAACATGCCCCATCTGCCTGGTCGACTACAATGAAGGCACCATAATTGTGCAGTGCCGACAATGTGACAGGTGTGCATGGTTCTGCAAAACCAGTCAACGGAGGAAAAGTAGTCTGTACTAATTTTAACAAGTAAATTTGACTCTTTGACGTGCTCTTCTGTCCCCAGATGGTTTCATGCCTCTTGCCAGGGTCTCCATTCAGAGGAAGATGTAGACAAAGCTGCAGACAACTGCTTTGATTGCACAATGTGCCAAACTTTCAAGACCACTAAAGGTGCAAGAACAGTATTTATTGCAAATATAAAAAAACAGACATCAAGAGGAAAGTGAATGAACTTTGCATGTGACAAGTTGTTTCTGCTGGTTTCTCATGTTTTATTTTACTGCCTCGCTTGTCTCCTCTGCTACAGTAGTGACCAAGACCAGAGACGCCATTGAGCCTGTTGTCATGACACAGATTGTCACAAAAGCTAAAGAAATGGGTATGTTTTCAGTTTATTAATTGATGTAATGATTAACAGGTAGCACACAGAAAGATACAAAGATTTTTTTTTCAGTAAGTCAGTCAAATTTTTAGAGTTTAGAAGTAAATACATATCATTCGTAAATAGTCAAATTTCCAAATGAGCTGTTGTCACATATATACATTTCTGTTTCTGTTCTCACACAAGATGACATGCGTCCCTTTAAGACTGAATGTCAAAACCCTTCTAATCAGTTTAAAAGCTAATGCACTACACTGCTAGAATTCAGATTTTATAACTTCTGCTTCATCTTACAAACTCTCCAAACACATAATTTGAGGGCAGTGGCTGTGCTGTGATCTTGGCTATATGTGTACTGTACAGGTGCTCATCTGGCGAGAAAGTTAAAGGTGAATGGCAACTTGCATGTGGACTTGTGTTGCCCCACCTCTCTTCCCTTTACTACCAGGGAATGTATGAGGATGGGCATGATTTTTTTTTTTTTATTTATTTTTGAAAAAGAAAGCCGTTTAGCACTCGGAAAAGTGGCTAGTTGACAACTTTGCAGGATATGCTTCTGAGAAAAACAATGTTGCTAGGAGGCAGAATGTGATTGGACTAAAGCAAAGCAGAGGAAACAGCTGGAAAGTGCAGTTGTCAGACGCCAGGTGCAGCTCACAGTGGAGAAAAAGGGAAGCATTTTGACTTGTGTCATGAGTTTGTGTTGCAAATGATACAAACCTAATAATTTGCTCAGGAAAAGGATGTGGTTCAGACCTGACAGATATAGATTTTTTTTTTTTTGTCAAGGGGCCTCTGTGGCTTTACAGATTAGTTATTTCATGACAATAAATGTTTATTTATGGTTTCTGTATGATGATGTCTAATAACTTTGGTGAACTATCCTGTGACCTTTCCTCATTCATAATCTCCCGAGGAAGACCTGTATTAACTTTGATCTCTTGTGGTCAATCTCCATTAAATTAACTTTACTTTATTCAGTACTCCTGTAAAAACAAACTGCATTCTCATCAGTATTGGCTGCACTTAATACAAATTGATAAAAGTCAACATCGCTAATTAAGTAAGCTAAAATGGCACATGGTAAATTATCCGCAGTGAAAACAATGTTGTATCACCAAACCATTTACAGGTAGCTATAACCATCGTAGCACTCAAGTACAACCTCATAGAGTGACTAGTGTGTCTGCAGACTCTTGGTCTTGTTTGGTCCATAAATGGTTTAATCTACAGTGTTTCTCAGTCAAATCATCATTGTTTTTTTTGTTTTTTTTTGGTCCTTTTTTTTGTCCTCTCAGATCTGTCGAGGACCTACACGCAGGATGGCGTTTGTTTGACAGAGTCGGGGCTCTGCCAGCTCCAGAGCCTGTCTGCTACTGCGTCAAGGCGTCGGAAACCCAAGCCAAAGCTGAAACTGAAGATCATTAACCAGAACAGCGTGGCAGTGCTTCAGGCCCCTGTAGACGCCCTCTCAGAACTCTCTCGTGATGAAGACATGGAGGACAACAGAGGTTCTTGTCTCCTTACACAAGCTTCCCTTTTCATTCCTCACTGTTTAAGAGAGGTCTTCAGTCGAGTAGCGACTTGGACTATCAGTATTGGCTATGTGTGTCTATGTGTGTGTGTGTGTGTGTTTTTTAATCCCACCACCAATTTTTGACTTGTTAAATTCTATCTCTGAAATTACAAAATGATTGACTAGTTTTATTGATATTAACATACCCATATCAATCTCTACCTTCCTCACATGAGAGATGAAGAATGTTTCTAGTCATAAAGAAGGAAAGGGTTTGACAAGTAAAAGTCACACTGTGAATAATGGCCAAATTAAATAGAAATTGATTTCAATCAGGCTAATGTCCTTACACTGAGCAAGGGTCAGGTAGAAATGACCCTCACAATGTGTTGAGGGAGAGGGGCCTGGCTGGGGTATTCTCCGCTGCAGGGCTGTCACTCATCATCACTGCTCTCTCCATCTAGCAGAGACGGAGCTCCTAGATTGTGAGGGGAAGTCTGACTCAAGCCTGGAGCGAGAGCCAGCAGAAGACGACTCCAAGGGGGCCGACGGCGGCAAGAAGAGGAAGAGGAAACCGTACCGGCCGGGTAGGGCACCTGATTGAAGGAGACAGCTCCTCTGAGGCGTAAAATGGCGCAGTACATGCCTGACTTTGTAGCTGTAGCAAAGCACTGCCATCTCAGGGCCTCTGGTGTACTGAGGGCTCTATCTTGTGTTCCCGAGCCTTCATATTAAACACGTAAGCAGTTGATACAACTATACACTCAAATTTCAACATCCCCTACATCACATCACACTCATGATGAGGATGAAACCAGGATTCTCTTGAAGTACAATTGATAATAAATGAATAGCTTCTCCTCTCAAGGCATTGGCGGATTCATGGTGCGCCAGCGAAGCCGTCCGGGTCAAGGTCCAGGGAAGGCCAAGCGACCTCTATGCAGAAAGGATTCGTCTGGCTCTGTGTCAGAGAACCACATTGGAAAAGATGAAGGTCAGCACCCACCACTGAAATATTCACACTTATAGGGGCCTGATTGCTTTTAAGCTACATGAACAGTTTCTGATTAAGATACAGTAGAAATGCAATATGTCAAGATGTGATTTTTTTTTTTTTTTTTTTTTAAAGTTACAGGATGGCCAGAGCCAATGCCTGACACCCCTGTTGATGAGACACCTCCTGGACCAGAGGTTCCGGAAAAAATAAAGAAGCGCTACCGAAAGAAGAAAACCAAACTGGAAGAAGCCTTTCCCACCTACCTACAGGTTGGTCACACCTGCCACGCTTAGTGTGTAATTTGTCCACTGAATTAATGCTATGTATGAGGAGAATGTCATGTTTAGACCACTGCACACACACACGCATTCTGTTGGAATTAAGAATATATATACATATATATATTTATTTTTATTTTTTTAATTCTAGAAAGCCACTGCTTTGCAAACATTAATCTATCATTGGTTCCAACACTTAATTTTTACTTCAGTGTTTGTTTTGAAAACATAAATGCCAATTTTTTTTAATGCTGCATAAATTTACCATAAACATTGCATATTTTAAAAGGCATATTCATTCATATTTTAAAAATATTGTTAGAAGGACTGACATAACTCATAATTTGATCGCCAAACTATTTTGTGCAAGCTTCTCATTCTTATGCACAGATTGTCTGGTCTTGGGCTGTATCTTCTTGCAATTTATTTTATCTCACCCTTGGGAATGTTCAGAATCCAAAGTACATTGTCTGGGAACCACTTACAGAACTTTGGCGCATGGTGTGCCGTCTGCAAGCTTTTTTTTAAAAGAGGGAAACCCTAAAGGAAATCATAGTCTCAGATCATGCTCTTTAAATGGCTCCCGTCTGGGTTGTGAATTGACGTACAAAAGCGTAACTGGAGAGACCTTCAAGGCTCCTTGTCTCAGGCCAGCATCTCAGTGTCACCTTGTGTTGGTGATAACATAGATATGTGATGTGCATTAAGCCACAGGCAGCTGTCAGCGCTGCTCTTTATCCCACGACAGCAAAGGGAAGGGAGAGATGCTCAGTCCAACCCAAGGTCCCACACAGTGAAGCACACGTCATTAATTATTGAAATGGTAACACATTGGGCTTTTAATGTCTCTCTGTAGCAGGGAGCTCCAGATGCATGTCTTTGAGGATAGTAGATGACTTGTGGATGATTTGGGGTAGGTAGGTGCTGACAAAAGTGAGGTCAGCAGCAAAATGACTATTGGTTTCAGATCTTCTCTGCCATTTCTATCAGCTCTCAAGACACTTGAATCCACATCTGAATAATTTCTTTTTGAGAGTTCGATTTCCCCAAAATGATGCAAGAAAAGGTGAACTTTTAGACAGTTCTTGAACAGAAGGTGTCAACACAGAGAGATGACAAGTTCTTTATGTCGTGTTCAGGAGGCATTCTTTGGAAAAGACTTACTGGACAAAAGCAAGCAGAGCAGGCAACAGGGTGTGGAGTCGGGTTTAATGGAGGAAGGCCAAAGCCAACACGAGAGGAAGCAACCCACCACCAGCTTCCTGGATCCTTCATCAGACCCTCTTCTCAGCACCTCAGCGACATCCCTCCCTACCAGACCAGTAGAAGCACGTACGTACACTATAATTTTACTGGTATTCCACCTATTCATACAAGACAAAGCGGCAGGGGTTAATATCTGGTCGACCTAATCCAGACTTGACTCTTTGAGAGTGCAAGTCCATTCACATTACTGCTAAACAGAGTTTTAGTTGCCATCACCTCTGCAAACTCTGCATCACTGGCTCACTCATGCAACTTTCTGTTTCATGCTCTGTCTTTTTCCTGTTATTACACACATGGCACATGCACCTTGTGCCAACCTGAATGACTTCTTGTGTGGCCATAAAATCACAGAAACGGAATGGTTACAGTATACTGGTGAACCCGTTTTTATTATGGTGTGTCCTGGCTGAATCTAATCTGTAATATAGTTAATTTAGCAGCACTTTCAAAATATCCATGCATAATATTTGTACTGAAACAGTGTTTTAAAATCCCTAAACAGGCAGTATATTTCAAGCGATACACAATATTTAAGATCTGGAAGGATTTACTCAACAGGTATATTATAATAGATTAAATGATTTAAAAAAAAAAAAAAAAAAAACATGAGCGTGCCTTCAGGGCTTCTTTTGGCT
>CAAKHG010015839.1:13972-35593 GCA_901007715.1 Dactylopterus volitans | reverse complement strand
AACAGCTTTGGGGTGTTCCTCCTTGTGCTTTAACACACACACACACACACACACACACACACACACATCTCCCCCTGATTATTGGTGATGTCAGCCACTCAAGGGACATCAGTCTTGTCGTTTCTCAGCATGATGCTACATCCATCATTTCCCTTTCCTCACACCATCCACAGGCCCTTGGCGAAAGACGATATTTAAAGAGAAATCAGAAGTCAACTGAGAGTTCGCCAAGGATTTTCTCTCTGCTGTTAGTTTGAACAGTAGCCCACTTCTCTTTCATGGGAAATAAGATGTGATCCCATGCATGTTGGAGAACATGGGAGATGCCAGTATAGTATCTGAAAGCCCAACTTTTTTTATCTTCCTCACTCTGATATGAAACACTGACGCTTTCTCAGAGGCATCTATCTCGCTACCACTAAATCAGTTAAAGTGCAGTACCATTCCAGTGGTACAGCACTTAAACTGGAAGTTGATCATAAAGATCTATCACGGCTCTTTGAAAGCCTGGCTGGTGATTGGTAGTTTAGTGCAGCTCTTATGTTAGCTGACCAAGAATGGGCAGAGAGTTTTTGTAGATTTAAGCTTTTGGCATTCAGAGTTGGAACTCCACTCATTTCCCCCGGGGAGGTTAAAGTGAAATGTAATATGAAAACCCCCTGCAGCCATGTTTTATGAAACGTTGCTATGGTAAAGACTTGAAGGCGACATGCCGTCAATATGTTATGTGTTTAACAGACCTCGTCAGGGAAGGCACAATGCAGTTATGTTATAGATTGTTGTATCATTAAATGCGGGTTTAGCTTTTATGAATCTGGTATTGACTGAAGTGAAATAATGACTGTTATGTCAGTGGACCAGTCGAGCATGAAAAAAGAGGCAGACTCAGCAAAGGCTTTTACTTTCATCCCCATGTGAACGCTGGCCAGAAGAAAAGGCGTCGTATGGCTCAGCGGTAGTTAAAAGGATTATCAGTAGTCGTATCAATTAACGTCGCAAATGTAAAGCAGAAGGAGGCACCGAGACATTAAACGATGTGCACTGTAAGTAGAATTCGCTCTCGAGCACCCGCTCCGCATGGTACTTGGCCCCAAATCAATGGCAGGCCCGGGTAAATCTGTTTGTATTTATGTCATCTGGTAGTGTCTGCCGAGCTGGCTCCCCGCTGGGATCCAACCGTCCTATCTCAGGGCAGCGACTAGTGCCGACCGAGCGAAAAAGCTCCGTGTCACAAGGCCGTAAATTTCCATCACGGCTCCCATTGATGTGTCTCAGCAGCACCGAAAACCCCCCCAGTCGCGTCTTGGCTACCGCCACACACCGACACAGTCATCCTCCGCAAAGCGGAGACATAAATATTGATCTGGGTGGATTATTGATAAACAAGAACGTTCTGCCGGGTTCCTTTAATTCCCTTCCATAAGGGAAGAGGAGCGCGAGAGGGAGAAGGCATGCGAGGAGAGCGAGCATGAGTTTACACAGCCAGAGAAAGAGAGAGGGAGAGAGAGGGAGAGAGAGAGAGCAGTAATCCAGAGTAACATTTTAGTGACGGAGGGGCTGGTTTAGCGTCATTAGCTGCGGTCTGTAGTTTCGAGCATCTCTCATGGTTGAACCACACTGGAATTCCACCCTGGCCGCTACTTCAAAGCCAGAATGCCCCTGTTTCTTATGCTAACCAAATTTGTCAGGGCAGCATTAGGCTGGGGATATGGGAGATTGAGAGGCAGGCCCTCTCATCCAGAACTGTGTTTTAATGGCCTATCTCACCACCGGCTAATCGCCTCCTTACAAGTGGCAATGCGGGAATCCTCGATGTCACAGCACATGTTCCTCTATCACTCTTCACACATCTGCCTCTCCCTTTTTTCTCCGACTCGCTCTCTCTCTCTCATCCGCCTCGCTGATACCATAACTCTTTCCCTTAGTTTTTCCTGCGCACCTCCTTCTATCGCTCCCGTCTCCTCCTCTTCCTCGCCCTCCCTTCCCACTGTCTCCCAAACCCCACTGCCTAGGCCCATTAGTGTTGGCCAAATTGCTTCCGCATGAAGACTCCTTAATTGTGGTAATTCGGTGGCTGAGAGAACCACGGTTTGAATGAGCTGAGAACATGTGTCACTGCTTTTCGTGGGCAGACGGAGAAGCAGGCAGCACCTGGACGGGATGGAAATCATGAAAATTAGACCCCCAGCCTCCGCCGCCACCAGCACTTTAGAGCCCATCACTGTCTGAAAGTCGCTATCGCGGCAAGTACCACTTGCACACGCTACCGCTCATCTTTTTTTTTTTTGTGTGTGTGTGTGTGTGTGTAGATTTGTTTGCCCCCCGTCTGTCCGACACACTGCGTCAAAACACGAGAGTCTCTATAATTCAAGTTTGTTTGTTTTTTTTCCAAACCATGTACCTGTGCATGTGTTGACGCTGGTTCTCAAATTACGCCGTAATCCAAGACCTAGCCGAGGCCCTAATTGTAGCTTTTTTTTTTTTTTTACCACCCATGTAAACCACGCAGATGCTTTTCCATGCTTTTGAAAATATTTGCCGTTGCAACTGTAAAATGTAGTTTCTTGAGGGTTAGAAATAATTGCCTGCAAATGTTGTAATGCGTGCCGACTGCGTTTGAGCAACAAATGTGGCTGCTGTCTTCTGTTGCGTGTCGGCTAACAAGAGTGCTTTTCGGAGTCGCTGCCGGTAGCGAAAAAAGGAAAATAACATTTTTTCAAACCAAGTAACTTCTGTCCAACTGGGTAATGTATTTTGTCATATAGAACTGCGATTTCGTTAGAAATGATTGCCTGTCCTGCAGGCTCGCGCTTGCCCACTGCCAAACCAGCTCCCCTCTCAGCTTTTACTGCAGGACAAACTACTACTAGTCCACCTTGTCTGTTTTTCTGTCCCACTCTCTGCATGTGTCTGTATTTTTGCAGTGTGTCAGTGCTCGGCATGGTGCCAGCAGACCTCCTGCTCCTACTTACTGCTTCTACTTCAGCCCCTCCTGACTTAGGAGAGACAGTTATTGTTTCTGCATCAGCACTTAATGGTTCAGCTGGCTTCTTTCGGTCTACCCAAACTTGTCTGTGTCGACCTCTTTTTCTGTCAGCCCCCTTGCTGCTTTGGGCCCTTTGCCAGACTCTGAGCTTTTAGTACTTTAAGTTCTCTTTCCCTCTCTGTCTGTCTACCTGCACATTAGGGTCTGGTGATCATGTACATCCTCTTGTCAACTGATCGTCATCACATATAAAACTGATCCCTAATGCATTAGGGAGTGCCAGGGACCGATTTTCTGGAACATAGTGCGACTCTTTTGCGCCGAGTTAAAGGCAGAAAACTTTCCCAAACCATTCGTCATAGCCGTGAGAGCAGGTCATGCTGGAAAGTGTAAAGCGCACGCACGCACGCGCACGCACGCACACACACACACACACACCTTTAACTGCATAAAAATACAGAGTGAGGTTCATGCTTATATTAATGTAGCAATGCAGAAAGCAAACAAGCTGCCGCCACATCCCACGCTGCACCATCCCCGTGTGCACTCCTTTTTCTTTCTCCTTTCTTTCAGTCTTTCTTCTCTCTTTTTCCACCCCCCTCCACCACCCCACCCTCCCCACCCCAAACCCTTTTTTCTCTTCATATTTCCACTCTTTCTGCTCAGTGTTCACAATGTCAAATCCAGCTGCCCACAGTTGCCCTCGCAGTGTTTGATGGAGTGCTGTAGCCTCTGGCCCCGAGCTGTGTGTTTATGTACTCTTTGCACCTGCCCTCGTTTGACAAATAACAGCACCACACACATTCATTCACACGGCTGGTTGTAATACACGCACTAATGCATTACGCACATACGCCAAACGGAACACCACGGCTCAAGCCGACAAACTACCAACCCCTGTGTGTTCCTCTTCCTGTGTAACCCACTTTTTTATAGTCTTAACAGCTGGCCAAAACATTGTCAAGAACCCCCCCGTTGCAACAAACACCACCCCAGCAGGTGCACCGTGCCCTTTAGGACATCCACGCGGGCAATGGGGATATGTTATAGCGATATCCCTATTGCCATTTATCAAAGAGCAAACAGAGGCAGGGGAGTTTTCTCTGTCATGCTCCAGATTGGCTTGCACTTTTAACATCTCAATATTTTCCAGAAAGAATGAAGCCCCCGGGGGAATAATTACTCCATGTAGCGGCCTACTCATCGCTGTTGCAGTCATTTTTCTTCCTGTCTTGTTCCGAAAAAGGCCAAATGGTCATTGGATCTGGAAATCCATTCGCTGCGATGGCGTGCTCTCTCAGGGCGGCTGGGGCGGAGGGTTTGTGTGCCTTTAGGTCCGCTGAAATAAACCCAGCAGTGTCACCAAATGTCCTGTGCGGCCCTTTTATGGGAAATGGATGTAAGCTGTATTGCCTGGGCGACTGGAGGCTATAACTTAAACGTAGGGCCCACGTCATCCGCTATCTTTCCCTCTGGAATGAGATGACTTCAGATGACCCTGTGACGCTTGTGTGTGCGTAACTCTACATGGGCTTCCAACCGCAATAATCCCATTCAACTGATAAACGAGGATAAGATGATGACCCAACTTTTCCAATAAACTGAGTGAAAATGACTGCGACTTCCACAGTTTTTTAGATCGAAAATTCTGACTGTGATGGGAATAATTTGGAGCTGACTCAGCGTGTCAAAGGGAAATTTCATTCCTCACTACTTGTAGTTTCTCATAAACAACACGCACTGAGCAAAGCAAGTCGGGAAAGCAGGGCTCAAAGCGACAAGATAAGCTTTACACAGAACTTGTGCATCATTGTAACTACGGTGTGTACAGAAATGAATAAGCACCGACTTAGAAACACATGTAGTCTCGCGCTGCTCTTAGAATCAAGCTCAAACAGAACTTGGATCACTCGGGGCATATTTCTGGGATTAAATAATTCACATAAAGCAGCTCTACGCGTCGCGCCGATTGTCAGGAAGCTTGCAGAACGACAGTCAGCCCCTAGTTGCAGAAGCATGCAGCGCCGCTCTGTTTGACCTGCTTGTATATTAAGTGGCCGGCAGGAAGACAGAAGGAAGGTTATTAATGTTCCCATCTTCCATCTGGTCGTACAGAGGGCCTCTCAGACAGCAGGTGAAGAGGTTGCTGGGTAATTTGTCTAGGAGAGGGAGAGGAGGGAAGTCGGTGGTTAAGGATTTTAGCAATTGGCAGTAATTCCCTCGGCTGAAAGCACTCTGTAAATGTGTCTACCTGAATCGTTCCCTTATTCACCTCGCCTGCTCCTTTGCATTAGCGCGAGCAGGGCTATTTGTTGATTGGACCAAACTCCAGTAAACAGGAAGACTATGATCCTTTTTCCTGTTTTATGAATGTGATCGAGAGGAATAGAGAAATAAGAGTTTGAGGGATAAAACGAGTGATGATGACGATGAAGCTGATGAATGACACAAAATATGAAGGACGAAAGCGCTTAAAAGACCAGTCTGTTTCTAATGACTTATTGGGCTGATAATGACCTGAGGAGTAGCTCTTTTTTTTTTTTTTTTTTTTTAAATTCTTAAATTACTATTCCTGTTTGTTTTTGCTTTTCCGACTCGTGACTCATCCGGCACATGACAGAAGAAGCCCCGCTGAGTCGTAAACTCAGTCAAAGAGTGCTTTTAGGAAATGAAGTGTTATCACAGTAAGTGGTTTATTTTTGAGGAGTAAAGCCTTATCGGAACAGGTGATGTAAGAACCCAGTGCGATTCTCTCGGACTGTTCCAGCTTACTGGAAGAATGTGCATGTGATGAATGAATCCTCCTCTGCTCTCAACAGGCGGTTTGGCACATAACTCCCCAAACTCCATAATATCTTCTAGCCATCCAGCTATTTCTCCCTCCTCCTCCGGTTATGTGTTTGAAATAGCCTCTCACCATAGAAATAACATTGACATATCATAATGGCAAGTATTTAACCCCCCACCCCAGCCCTCCTTACCACAGTGCAAATCGTTTCATTTTGGAAAGATGGCAGATGGAAGGTTCTTCCACACTGGGCTGCCATTAAGAGAAATAATCATAGAGTGAAGAGCACTTGAGGCTCCTGTGATGTAATGCTGGTGTTAGGTGAGTTGGAGCTGACACTAAGCTGGATACAGGAGTGACTATATTGGATATTGTTTTGGAAAGATGTATCCTTTATATTGGCCTATTACTCATACTCACAGTCCCGGTTATTTAACTTTAAACGTTCAAGTCACTCAACTGCAGATTAACTAGTATCTTGTTACTGGGGCATTTAGAAAAAGGACTTAACTTTTTATCGCTTTTAATATCCTTCCACGGACCTTTTTACAACACTATGGCTCTGACGGCAGGTGCTGTAGTCTATTCCAAATCCCATCAGTGCACTGTAAATATATTCAGAGGGGTCCTCTTAATCCAAAGGTAAAATACGATGAAGTTACATAAAAATCCGCCCTAAAAATCCTCCAACCCTGTCAGCATGTACTGAAAAATGAACACATGCAAACTGTAAATAAGCATAGATGGGTAGTGAAATAAATCCGACGGGTACCGATGAAGACAAATCTGCATTACAGTGAAATTTGTCATTTGGGTTGGGATTTTTGCGGGATTCTTGCTTTAAACTTTACAGCTGTACAAATGACCCTGGAAAGCCACCACCAGCATCCATGACAGAGCTCACCTAAGCTCCACCGTGGAGCACCTGGTTGCCCAGAACTTTTGGAGCGAAAAAGGGGTCAAGAACAATTAGAGGCCAATCAAGTGTTTAACGAAGCCACAGCAGCGGTGTTTAAACCTGTCAGACTGCACTTCATTTTCACTTTTTTTTTTCCTTTTTTTTCTTTTATTAGGTGCGAAATCTCCAGGCCCGTCACCGACTCTTGAGGGCTCGGTCCAAAACCTGGAGCTAAAGTTCTGCAGCCGTGCGACGGTGAAATGCGCCTCAGGAACCGTGGGAGCCGTAAAAGTGTGTGCCAGGACCCCAGGTGTGTGCAGCTGTGCCCTGTTAAAACTTTACAGCCTGTGTAGGAGGGAGAGAGTGAGACTGACTAGACTCGTCTTTTGCTTTCTTAAACGTATACTTTTATGCGCTCGCCCCTGTCTTACTCTCTCCCTCCCCTTCGGTCCGTGCGCCGATGTCTCTCCAGCTGTGTGATTAAGTTGCTGTTTACTCCTGTGGTATTGTCATTGGGCTCCGGCCATGCCTTTGATGGCGAGGATGCTGCTGGAACTCGTGTTGTACCACAGAGTTCACCGGGTCAACCTACACATACGCAACTGTCAAACAAAGACATTAATGTTCAGATTTCAAAATACCGTCTTTCGAGACACATGAAGTCATGTTTATATAAGGGGGCTTAGCTTTTGAGGTATTTCATTTATCCCTGCAATCACGGCTCATATAAAATGCATTTTGATTAGGAGTGCATTCAACGGTCAAGACTCAATTTACCGTACGTGTACATCATACTCTTGTTGGTCATTTGTATGATGAGATGCTTATTTTGTCATTCTCTTTCTTCTTATTGGTCCTACAGCGACTGTCTAAACTTTAAAACATGCGTGAACATGTGTAGCAAATTGGTCGTACATGCTTTGACTTTGCAACTTTCACCAAAATATAGCTTGACTTGGCAGGAATTATGAAAAAAAATTAATTCAACCCATCTCCGCTCACAATTTTTGCTCACAAAGCTTGCTACTCTACATCATCAGACTGTCTTCTACAAACAAACCAGACTGGTTTTTGAATTGTCAAAAACTGAGCCCACGGTGCCTCAAAATGTAAACAGTATTGTGTACAGATAATGTTGTTTCCTGCTAAATTAGCCTCCATTGTTCATGTTTTTTTTTTTTTTTAAACCTCTACTTGCTTTACTTTGAGATTAGAAGATGTTTTATTAAGGGAATCCTTGCCAAGATAGCAGTAACACAATATTTCAGCAACAAAAAGCAACATTAAACGTACATAAAACAATACAAAAAGTAGCTCTCCTAGGAGATAATTCAAAAAGACAGGGCAGAAAGAAACATATCTGAGATCCGCATAATAGCACATAAAACAAAACGAATTGTTATGACTAAAACTTCTGTTCTCTAAAGGAGGGGAACGAGGTACATCACGCCCCCGGCTGCCTGAAGACACCTCTATTCACGTCCTTAGGCCAGACAACCTGTGGCGACGTATGTGAGGCCCCCATCCATGTGTATATATAAACATCTATCACCGATGTCATCCGTCAGTTCGAGAGCCCGGCCGCACAGCGGGGCAGCCAAGTGTTGTACCTCGTTCCTCTCCTTCGGCAAACAGAAGTTAGAATCATAACTGTTCATTCCCCTTCAGCCGAGTCACTTGGCACAACCCTTATCGTATGGGACTTGCGTTCGTGCCCAGCAGAGCAGCCCCTGAACTCGAAATAAACCCTCAGCACTCGCATCCATTGCATACCCAGCAAGAGTGTGCAGTGATGACCAGCTGGCAGCAGCACACACATCACTCACTGATACTCCTTTGAACTGAGTCCATGAAGCTGCCAAGCCCCCGCTTGAGCGTGCCCTCACACTCTGAGGCAGTGAGGAACCACTGCTGTTGTGAGCCAGAGAGATAGCCTCCGCAATCCGGTGTGAAAGCCACTGTTTGGACACGACTCTGCCCCTTTCCTGGACTCGCAAACAACAGACAACTGGTCATGTTAAATGCAGCACACGCGCAGGGAGTGCAGCCTCCTCTGCCACTTGGAGTCGACAGAACCTCACAGGCTCAGAAGCAATAGAGCTACAGGCCGCAGGGATAACTTTAAGCAAATATACGGTATTCAGGCACAGTGTTGCCTTCAAGCCATCTATCACAAATTGGGTAGAAGAAGGATGCACAGACAAAGGAAGAGGGTCACCCACCTGCTTAGAAGAGGTCGAAGCCAGAAGTAGCACGGACGTATCGGGAAGAAATTTCATATCCGCCAACTCAGTTCTGCTCAAAATGGGGACCAGAAAGAGCCAAAAGTCCCATTTTTGGACACTGGACTTAACCAGGGTCCGAAGTGGTATCGCCTCTTCTTTTTAACAACACTCTTAGCGTTTGGTAACTGAGGACACCAACTGCACCAACCTCGAAATTGGAACGTTTTCATCCCGTTCTTGCTTGATGAAGGATTCAGCTGTTAAACACTCCATTGTCGTATTCTATATTTCATGATGTGCCAAACATTTTTCAATGGGTGACAAGTCGGGACTGCAGTCAGGCTAGTTTGGCACCCGCACTCTCTTACTCCGGAAGCATCCTGGTTTAATATTTACGGCATGTGGTTTGGCATTATATTGCTGAAATAAGTAAGGCCTTTCCTGAAAAAGTCATCTACTATATACTGTATATACATATGGTTCAGCATTAATGTTGTCTTCCCATGATGCCACGTGCAAAAAAGCACTCATACCATCACTGATGCTGGTTTTTATCTGTGTTCTGGTAAATGTGATAACAAAAATGCATGTTTAAATGCAGCAATGGACTCTGTTCACAAGCTGTTTTTGGAAGTGTTCCTGAGCCCATGCACAATCACGTCTGTTTTTAATGTACTGTCCAAGGGCCTGAAGATCATGACCATCCAATACTGATTGTGCCTTGCTTACAGAGATCGCTTCAGATTGTCTGAATCTTTTCACGATAACATGCAATGTAGACGATGAATCCCCAGACCTTATATTACTAAATTGTTGTGCTATTTCCCAGCACAATCTTTACAGAGTAGTGATCTCCTCCTCATCTTTACTTCAGAAAGACTCTGAGGTCTGTGTGAGATGCTCTTTTTATACGGTCCTTTGTCGCCAGACTTTTTTGAAACGCCGCATCAAATTCAAAATGGGCATGTAATTTTCAAAAACCCTTTGAAATCTTGTCTGTTATTTTCAATTAAATATAGGCTTTCAGTGTCTTTGCAAATCATCACACTCATTCTACACCACATACCAACTTTTTTGGAAATGGAGTTGTATGTAGGCAGTACCTTAGAGGGCATTTCCAGAGGCACTACTTATTAAAACTTATACGCTTTCAGGGTCAGATAAAGGCTGCGGCCGCATAAGAGGCACAGTTTGTAGGTTGTGACTTTGAAAATAGCTTTTTTTTTTCCCCCACTCAGAGAGTAATTCAAGTTAAGAGGTATTTCTGCATCCACTAGGCCCCTTTTTTTTTTTTAAATCTGTCTAATTTGTGATTGTGAATAATTCAAAGTAATTTTTGTAAGCTGAGAATGTTTTGTTCAGGCTTTTAACTCTTGTGTCCCAGGTTCAGGTGAGGGGGCTAAGGAGAAGCTGGTTCCTCTGATCCAGGGCCCATCTGACACCAAAGAGCTTCACATGAGCCGATGGCTGAACGAGATCCGCAAGCCCGAGTCTCTGCTGGCTCCTGACCTGCTGGCCTTTTCTGTCCAGGTCCCTCAGCAAGGAGACGACTGCAGGAACTCAGGTAGAAGCCGCTCGAGTGTTCTAAGTAACGCGTTTTCTCCCCTCTGCTCTTTCCACCGCATTCATCACATCGTTTCTTCCTAAAGCTGCGTATTTTTGAAATAATAATCCCACTTTGATATGTAATTTTTTTTAATCTTATTTTCCAGTCTTGGTTGTGGTGTTTGGATTTGAGACAGGCATTGGTAGTCCATAATCCATCTCCATTATTGGTAATCTAATATCTTGGTTTGTTTTGGTTGTCATATTTTCCATCCTTCCATAATGTCCTGCAGTGCCCCTTTCAGTTATTTGTTTAGTCAGCCTGATAAGTGCTTTCCACTCCAGTATTCTTGAGACTTGCCTGGTAACTTGGCATCTCTTTACAGGAGTTCTCTAAACAGCAGTTAGTCTCTGTCAGTGCCGGGTTGAACTAGCTAGCGTTGCTCTCAAAAGTCGCACCGATGTCTGGTTGCAGTTTTCGATCTGAGATTACACTTGTGTCTCTGCGGTTTGTGTTAGCGTGTGTGTGTGTGTGTGTGTGTGTGTGGGTGTATGTGTGTGTTCAGTGGGAGGGTGTGGGATTCTTCAGTTGCTTTTCCAAAATAGTTAAAAAAAAAAAAACAGGCTTCCCAAGCTCCAAAAAAAAAGAAAGAAAGAAAGAAAGAAAAAGCTCTAGTGTTTGATTTAGTAAGCTGGATATTTACATCATGGCACATTTCACGTATCCTCGGCGGTCGCCAGGTATGTCCTCATCATTACAGTTTGGACTCCAGTGTTCTTTCAAGCCGAAAGGGCTCTTCCTCTTCTGTGAATGAAGCCACGGATAGCAGCACGGATCGTCAGGGGCCCCATGGGTGGTTTCGAAAATTAGGTGATTTTTCTGATCAATAAATTGCCGATTTAGACTGTTTATGATCTATGTATTTCCAGCGCCTGTGTCTTAAAGTCTATGGTTTGGAAACGGTTCGGTCCAAGCCTCAGCGTGAACAAAGAGTACTTGCTAGGGGCCAATGCTTCTATAGATCATCATCAGTCTCGTAGTGAGAAGTGTTGATGGACAGTAGATCATGTCTCTGCCTTTTAAGCTAAAATCTGGTTTCAATAAATGCACAGGGACCGAAGAGGGAGGGAAAAAGAATACGGTTATGTTACCCTGTTCTTAGCAAAGAATGGAGGGGAATGGGTGTCTGTGGGTGGTTGAAAGTAACCTGCTAAGTCATGAGTCACTTAATGAGCTCAGAGGCTTTGCATTAGTCTCCTCCTTTCGAGGACATTTAATCAATGAAGGGGAAACTTTTGTCGGCTATTCATACGAAATCAGTCGTCTCTGCCTGGTGCCAGGCCCAACACATGCAGCTCCTCCGGGTTCAGCAGCCCTGTCTGCCCATCTCCATACACCCACCCACCTGTCTCATCCCCATACATCCACGTATCTCATTCCCATACACCCACTGATCTGTCTCATCCTCATACGCCCACGTATCTCATTCCCATACACCCACTGATCTGTCTCATCCTCATACGCCCACCCACCTATGAACCAGCTTTACTCCAAACTGAAGGAAGTGAGCAGCTTTGTGTTGAAGGACATGTCAGTTGGCCTAATTGCAGAGAGTCTCTGGAAAGTTATTTTTATTATTATGAAAAAAAAAAGGTGATAATTCCGACTTTTTTACACAACCTCTACAACACATTATGACCAGCACGCTGGGCAGTTTTAGGATCAGCCTGTATTCAAGTAACATCCCGTATTAAAATAAAGTCATATGGGCAGGCCATTAAACTGGAAGTTTCAAACCGGCAAAGGTGGAGTTGTCTTTAAGCTTTGAACGGGTCAATTGGGTTCTGCAGCCGTGGTGACAGCAGTTGTGCAGGCTTAGTGTGGCCTGTGGTGATGGGATGGTGGAGCCCAATCTGATATCTTTTCATGGGGCCCAGAATCCCTGGCGGCGCTCCCGGGTATCATTGAACTCTCCTCCTCTCCAGCAACTGCAGCTAATTCTCGGACAGCCTTACTTGGCGCGCAGGGAAGATTTACATGTAGAGGCAGGCTCTCTAATGTCATGGCCTTCAGTCGGTCCAGGGTCTCTAAAAGCCCACAAAAATTTGTCTCTCTCAAAGTGCACGGCGGGCCGCCTCACCAATCCCCCTCCTGCCAAACAACAGAGAGAGGAGAAAGCCGGGGTGACAGAGTAAAACAATACACCTGCAGTATTTGTCTTCAGAGTCACAACTGTACATCACTTTTAATATAGGGCTGCTGAGATTCCTCCTGCAGCCTTGACTTTCATAAACCCCCGAACCGGGTCCTGAATCCCATCAGACCCCTGGCTCTTAAACATGTCAACGCTGAGATGGAGATGGAGCTGACCTCCGGTGGTTCAGGAGACGATACAGCTGTAGCAGAAGGTGTAGTGAAGTAAGGCAATCAGTATGTTTTAGAGACAGTGGATTTGGGAGGTCATCCCTAACCAGGTATTCTGTTGCTGCCTGAGCTCCACCAGGTCGATCACTGTCCTTTTGCCAGTAAAAACGCCGAGATGCTGCTATAAATTGCGAATGTAAAACAGGGGAAAGCTTGCGTTTCACAGGCAACTCAAAGTTTGATGAATGTGAGCGCAGCCACGGAATACCTTTCCCCGAATGTTGCAACGATATAAGAATAGATTTTAAAAGCAACATTTTATTTCTCACAAAAGGTTGTTCCACCTCTCACAGTCTCGCAGGCACAGATAGATGTTTTCAGGAACTCTGGGAAATTCTATTTAGTGCACAGCCTCTGCCTATTACTGTGATTTAGGGAGCATATTATTTCAGCAAAGCAATAGCTCATAAAGACAGTACATATTTTTGAATATTAAAACCTGATCTGAACAAAAACCAGAGGACCAAAAGGAAGCGAAACGAGGGGATGAGAAGATGAAGATGAAGGAGGACTGACTCCCAGAAGCACTGGATATATCTCCAGCAGATGTGGAGCAGTGGAGGCCTGCAATCCTTCTCATCACTGCCTCAGTGCTTTATCCCCCCCCCCCACCCCCTATTTCTGTCTTTAATATTCTTTGTTTCTTGTTTTCCTACTTGCTTTCATGCCTTATTTCTCACTACCTCGTCTCCATCCCTGAACTTATTGAAATATCAGATCTAGAACACAATTACACTCCCAGCCCCTGTCTCTTTCCCTACTTTATTATGCATGTGTCTTCAATTTCTTATCCGAGACAAGAACACAGACGAGAGCAACCCTTCGTGGGGAAAAAAAAAAAAACGGGACATAAAGATCAGCTTATTTGCATTTTAATTTGAACACCAAACTGTGCAGAGCAGCTGCGGCGCTCGCACGCGCTCACTCGCGTGCGTGCCCCGGCATCGCTGCCAGAAATGGTTCTTTTATCTGCAATATACCTGTCAATACTGTCAAAGCCGGAGACGGCGTCGTGGTTTGACAGTAACAATGCCACCAGGCAGCTGCTTTTCTCTTCCTGCGCATGTGTGCGTCGTGTCAACCCTGCTGACGAGGGAAGAGCTTGCAAAAAGTTGGTGTGTGTGCGAGCCCCGGGGCGTTTTTTTTGGGTGTCTACTTATAGGTCTGCGTTTTGTATGGTGGTAAGTCTCACATCAAAGCCTCTGCTCGCTCCACATGTCCCGTGTCGCCGCTGTCATCTAGAGGGTGACTGTGAGCCCGTTAGAGTGCCATTAATGGAATGATGAATGCAACGCTTCATTCAGCCGGAGATGAAAGGTGGAGCAGCACCGCGCTAAACGGGCCTTCGCCCTCTGCTCCCAACGCAAGCCACTCAGACGCTCAGCATTTTGTGAGCATGACATTTTTGAATTGTTGGAACACTTGGCCTTGGCATCAAGCGCATTTTATTCGTCCCATGTGGCTCTGTTGATTCCATTTAGCAAATTCTTAAAGCATGATCGTTATAAATCGAGTGTGTGAGTGAGGTAGGGGAGTGAGAGAAAAACTAACTCCTTACACCATGGACATACTGAAAACATTAGGCTATAATAAGTCACAATCAACATTCATATTCTATTCCGCATTTGAATAGGCGCTTCTGGTTTTCTGGAGACGTGGAGCCCTGCACGATTTGTCCGCCCAATTCTCAAAGCATAATATTTATGTAAGGAAGAAAGACGGAGCTTATTTATAATCGGCATCAAGCTCGGTATCAGCATGCAATCAGTGAAATGCTCGCATGACATGGGAAGAGGCTTTGCCATCAGTGTCTCCCCACTGGCCATGTATGTGCGATCTCTGCGCAGTATCATTTCCTAGTGGACGTGACAGGCTCTGGAAATCACCAGCACTTTACTTATGGATCCTTTAATTCGTCCCAGAAGCCACTTCCCCCGTGTTCCCTTTTTGGAGCTCAGAAAGGCCCCACATGTCTGAGGTCACTCCTGATAGAGCATATTTGGTCTATAACTTTTATACTAACAGCCAATCACACGGGCAAGTACCCCACTTGCTTCGGGACCTCTTTCTATGACACGAATGCTCTGACAGAATTTATAATCGCTCTTTTGTTTTTTAAAATCCCCGTGCTGAAGTAACAATAAATAGCTTCTTTTATTGCCCCGCATTTGAATAGGAGTTTTGACGCGTTCTAATCTTCACTCAGCGCTCTGACAAACTGTTTCTAGCCGTGTCATGCAAAGTTAATCCACCAAGGGGATGAGCCGCTTTCAAATATGGCCAGTGACATCTGTTTTCTGTCTAATTGTTTACCAGTGACATAGAAAAATAAATTCCAATTTACTTAGAAAGTTAATTAAGTGGGCTGGTGTTGGGTGGCCCAGCGGGGGGTGGGTTATTCGGAGGGAGTTCCTTTGCACTTGTGCTGTAGAAATTCCCACTCACGCAGACTGATGTGTTTTCATAAAGCGAAGTTGAGGGTGGAGCATTCTAATAAATTTTACAAAACAATTAAAAGCCTGGGTTTTAATACGGAGAAGCTAAACGGCGTCGCTCTGAATTGCCCTCTTTCATAGATCCAAAGGCATAAAACAATTTCATATCTTGCCATTAACTCTAACTCATCACAGGGTCGTAGTTCCAGATTTCACCCACCGCTTGAGGAATTATTCCACAGGGACCCAACGATGATAAGATTTCCCGGCAGCCGCCCGCCCTTTTTTTTTTAATAAAGTGAAACAACAAAGTAAGGAATGAGAGAGGCAAAGGCCATGTTTCCTCAAACGTATTTAACACATTATGATTGTATTGGATCGGACAACGTTAATGGATACGGCAACGTTTTTGCGTGTGTAAAATTTACACTTTCTTGACGTGTGTTTTATTTTATTTCTCTTGGAAAACAGGGTTAATGCACTTCACGGGAGACGGAAAATCCTTTTGTAAATAAATTCCGATCGGGGGGAAAAAAAATTTTAAGTCACTGTTTTCACCGCGAGAGTGGAAGGATCTGTTTCTGTCGTCGTCTCGTAGTTCGCTGAAACACGTCTGGTTGTAGCTGAGCACACGCGCGGACCAATGAGGAGACTGACTCACGCATGAAAAAGAACTTGAAACAGAACTGCAGCAATTTCATGTGTGAAACAGCAAATGCGAAAACCCTGAATTTTTTTCGGGTTCACGGCGTCCTCCTTCTAGTCTGTTCATCATGGTCATGTTTAATTTGGCTTAAATAGCACAGCTCAAGGTCCATACTAGGTAATGGAAACAAGTTATTTTTTCCATTATTTTTTTTTGTTTGCGACATTTCAAAAGTTTGCTTCGCTTGACAGTTGGACAGAAACACGGCTCAGGAGGTGAAGTAGCTGCTTTTATGTCGCAGGAGGCAGCAGGCCAGGTTGGCTGGCTGGATCGGGAGGGGGTGGTCCTCCACACATTCCCAGCCAATCAGGCGGCCAGGTCCCAGCACATACAGGGTTGATTTCTGTAGCTTGACTGGTTTCAGATACATAAATATTTTTGCACAAAAAAAAATATGCTCCAAGTGCTACTCGACACAGCTTGATCGTGTTGATCCATGGACAGTGGCCGGCTGGCGGCCTGTCCGCCTTGGCTTGGTGTTTGGGGCCGCTGACGGATGGGAAATGCAAAGGGTGTGTGGGACGCAGCCATTGTGAAGCAGAAGGGGGCCAGAGGGCGTGTGACGAACTGTGGATGTGTGCTGAACTTCAGGGCGAGCGGCAGCCCGCAGGTGTTCCCCCCCACCACCTCTCCCCCACCAACACCACCACCACCACAACAACCCCCCAACCTCCACCACAGTGAGTCGCACCAGAGGAGGAGGAGGAGGAGGAGGAGGGACGGTTGGGGCGGGTGGGCTTTATGATCATAGAGAAGACAAAAAGAGAGAGAGAGAGAGTGAGTGAGGGATAGCATGTGTTTTCCCCAGGCACGCCAGCAGCTGTGAGACAATGATTTATGATTTTCTCAGAACTCTGGGATCTCAAAATGTTACATTTAATCAAGCACACTGAGAGCAGAGCAAATGTTAAAGATGTTCCCTATAAAGCTCTCCAGTTTTGATCTCTTTACCAAACCATGGACGCTGTGGGAATAGGGGAACAAAGTGATCTTTAATCTTAATTTAAACATATTGGAGGGAATTATGAAAGCTACATGGAATTAATCCCCGGAGAGTGCTGGAGACACTGTAATTCCAAACATATTTAGTTCCCTAATAGATATTAAAGCTGTTTTCTCCCCAATTACTGCTTTACATTAGCCAGATGGAGGGAAGAAAGTGTTTCAGACTTGGATGTTAATGCGGAATCCGGTCCAGTCTTCAACACCACGCAATTACCGCAGAAAGATGTGACACACTTCCACTGGTCGATACCTCTGCATTCTTTTACACAGAGACAGAAAATTCATCAGCGCAGACTTATTTAGCTCAGGGAGACATTCGCGTGAGTTATTAAATCCCCTTCCTATAGGCAGATACAGTGTGTGTGTGTGTGTGTGTGTGTGCGTGTGTGCGTGTGCGTGTACTGAGAGACCTGTCCGCAGCAGTCAGGAGACAGGTGGGATCTTACAGTGCTTCAGGCCTGCAGACCCAAAGACTAATGAGAGCAGGTGGGAGCGGAGCGCCACCTTACTTTGATCTGACCCTTTTTGCACACAAAAAAAAACACACCGCACATGCATGCGGCGACCTCTCCCGCATCCACTGGAACACCCGCCACACGTGCTCCCTTCCCCTGAAACCGTAGCCCCCGAATGAGCTGCGCCGTAGATGAGGTGTGAATTTTGGGATTTCCCTCGGTAGCCTCCTCCGTTACAATCTTTCAAAGGCCTGCTGTACTTTCGTGTGTCCATCTATCATGCTCTTTTTCACTCCTGTGCATGTGTTCGCTCACTCCATTGAGTGTTAAATCAACAGTCTGGCTTTGTCTCAGGCAGCAGCATGATAGCTTTAAGCTGCTGGCTTGAGCGTTCTCTGGCAGATAGAGCCACAGTAGACAAAAAGGTACTAAAATACATTTATCGAATGTCTGTACGAGCAAACACGAGAGGCAATTTATTTGGCTGATCTTGAAAGTGATGTGTGTTGCTTTTGGGACTTGACCAAAACTTAATTTGAAGTGATTTTGAACTTCAGACAGATCCACTTTAAAGGGGTGGTCTGAGAGTATAAATGCCGGAATGAATATGTGTGTGTGTATATATATATATATATATATATATATATATATATATACACACACACACACACACACACACACACACACACACACACACACACACGTATATACGCAGAAATTCTGCCGTGCAGCTGCAGGTTTCGCAATATCCAGAGCAAGAGGATTGCACCCAATGGCATTTTATTTAGATGCATGAAAATGGAGCGTAATATGTCGTTTGTTTTGTTTGTTTTATTTGTTTGTTTGTTGTCGTGTCCTCCTAGACAGTCGCTTAATCTCCACGGCAGCCTCTCTCTCGTCAAATCCATCAGGCAGTTTGTGGGAAGCCAAGCAGGTAATGTGGAGATTAGACCCGAGGGAACCCACTCAGAGCTGGCTATTGAGGTCAATCACAGCCCATTACTGGAGCTGTTCATCTGTAAAGTGTTGGGCTACTTAGGCCACTCTCACAGTACTTAAAGCCCGGCTGGAGCGTGAGGCTCAGGGGCCGGGGGTATGAGCTTGGCGACAATGTACAAGGGGATAAGAGCTGATACTGAGGCTAAAGCTGGGGTTGGGTTGGAGTGTGGCTGCGGCTGGATCTGCTGCCCAGGCTAGCCTCCGCTCCTACATGATATCACTGCTCCCATGTGGCTATTTGGCACTGGCCATTTCCCATCCGCCCCAGGAATTATTCAAAGTTTAACGCAGTTGCAGATTCAAAACCCCAGAGGCCGGGGTCAGCCCGGGAATGAAGATGAGAGCAAATGACACTTTAATGATCCCTACGGGAAGTTGGCAACTGCAGCAAAGTTTATAAAAGAATACACTAAAAAGGAAATAGGATGTAATGTAAAATGGGCAGGCAAGGAGTGTGAAACCTCATGTTACACGGCCAACAGTAACCACACCAGAGAAAATAATGTAAACTCGTGTCAGTGTTCACATTCGTGGCATCTCCCTCGCTGATGGTAATAAAGCTGAATGATAGCACAAATAATAGCTTCTGCTATGTAGCGCTTTTAAAAAATGTTGAGTTCACAAAGTGTTTAACAAGAAGAATAAGAAAGCCAGGATGTGCCGCCATCCAAACACGGGTCAATTTAAGTGCTCTGAAGGCACAGGAGTGCATTTAAAATGAAGGCTTACAAGCATAGAAATACATTATAAAATAAAAAGGAATGCATTAAAAAGGAATAAATAAATACAAAAAATACTAATTACAAGAGAATAAAAATAAATGGCCAAAAAGACTAATAGTTAAAATCTGAGAAAGAAATTCTTTTTGAAATTATGTGAAAGGCGCAGCAAATAATGTTTTGAATCCTGATTTAAATGAGCTGATTGTTTTGGCCGATGTCAGGAAGCACATTCTACATAGATTAGCGTAGCATTGCTAATATATTTTTTTTGCCTTTTACCAATTGTAATAATTAATAATTAAATAATAATTGCTAACTTATTCTTGCCCCCCCCGTCCGCTTATGAGAGCCAATAAGTGACTTTGCCGTGTAACACTTATCAAATTATAGAAGTTAAAAGAAAACATATAAATTAATAAAGATCAGGTTAGTGATGTTTTTTGTAAGTTTTTATAAAAGGATGCAGGTATCAAGATGCAAAGGTACTTGGTGATTAAAAAAATAGTTTAAAAAAGTCACTTCCAATAGGCGCCTGCAACTTCTTGGCAGTCAACTTGGGGGTCCGGAGCGTAAAGAAGCTTCAGGTCAGAACCGCTCCTCCCCGGGTAACATGTCAGTCAAAAGTGTGTTTTTTCTGGAGTCGGCTGTCAGTGGAAGGCAAGCACGATGGTGTGTAAATGAGGGAGAGATCGAGATTTTGCCTTGAAGAGTGCGAAGAGAGGTCATTCCGGGTCACCGCTGTTCCACTTCTAAATGTTGTCGTCTCAGAAGGGCACGGTCGGAGGCAGAGCGAGAGAGAGAGAGAGAGGGAGAGAGAGAGAGAGAGAGAGAGAGAGAGAGAGAGGGAGGGAGGGGTCATTAGCCGTCTTCACCGTGTGAAAGTGGAGACGATGTTAACTCATCAGCTTCATTAAGATCTCTGCCTCTTTCTTTGAGATGAACATCAATTCCAGTATTATTGAATTCTTTTTTTTCCCCTCATCTGTTGTTTACTAAAGCTTTGCTATCCACGTTGGACCCCCAGACTACAAGCGGGGTCCTCCTTTATGCTCAGTTCTTGCATTGCACCAATATTGGAAAACACCTCAAGAGGCTCTACAACTACTTTCCCTGCATTTCTGTGTGTGTGTGCGCGCGCGCGTGTGTGTGTGTGGTTGTCTACTCAGCAGCTGGAAAGTGGTGATCTAGCTTGTCAGCTACTGGGCGTAATGCAATTCCCAGGGCACCCTGATTCATTCCCCACAAAGGTGTAATTTACTTTTAATGCGTGTCAGTGAGACATTCTGCGAGGAGGCTGTCACAGGTCCACTAGAGTCCTCCATCGCCACCCCGCACTTCTACGCTCTCATCATTTCAAACTTCCATGTGACTCCCGAGACTTCACAATGAGTAATTACAAGGTAAGCTCTTTAGAGAGGGAGGGAATAAAAGCACTAGCCTCTAACTGAAAGCATTTTGCCAGCTGTATGCTGACAGGTTTTTTTTTTTTCATCCGTTGAGCAAGTAAATAAAAGTTTCCTCTTTATTTATCAAAAGAGGCAGAAACCTGTTGCACTGTTTTGTTTTTTTTGTTTTTTGGAGTGGGCGTGCTCATTTGTTAGCTCATTTGGAAAGGGGTAATCCCCGCCCGGGCTGTGCAGCATCAACGCCGTTTACACCCCATCCAGCCCTGGGCCGAGTAGCCGAGGTGGCGGAGGTCAATTTAGTTAACCTCATTGAATTGAGTGTTGTCACTGGATCAAAGGTCGCCACATTCCACACAGTCAGATCAAACATCACACAACACAATCAAAACAATTGGCCTCCCCGGATCAACTAATCGGGGCTTGAGGTTTTATTTTCTCGCATTAGAGGGGATAATGTCCAGACTGACGACGGTGGGCCTTCCCTTACTTATACCTATTTGGATTAGTTATAATTAGGCCACAGAACCTCTAGAACACTTGAGTTGTTTTGGTGCTTGCTGTGTTTTTTACCTAATTACCTCACCTAAAAATCTTGAAAGTACAATGTCGGTGCAAAAAGTATCAAAAGTTTAAGCTAGCAAAGTAATCATGTCGGTTTAGATTAATGTTGAATGAACCCGAACCATCATTAATGATGATTTAGAAACCTTTGTCTGTGATGTGTCATGATAAACCAAACAAATGCGCTGATGCAACAGGCTGCGGTTTATCCGCCGCCCTTTAATTTCCCTTTCTAATTTTTTCCACATCTGCGCTGACAGAGGCAAACATTAATTTGCGGCGGTTCCCTGCTCGTTACACCCCGTTAGTTTATCAGTGTCAGCGACTGTCTGGGAGCCATGTTTCTGTCTTTCATCTCTCGCCGTTGCCATCCCCAGCCGCGAGCGAGTTCGACCCCCCCCTCCTCCCCCCCGCCCCCTCCCTCCCGGAAGCCAGTGACTTTGTGTTTCTCGTTTTGTTCAATGA